>JASANB010002458.1:0-29324 GCA_030248155.1 Sabatieria punctata | reverse complement strand
TATCTTTTGCCAATATACGTCCCTCCTCGCTGCATCCCGCACCATCATCATCAGTAGGAGGGAGCAGCTTTGAAAGACAGAGAGTAGATCTCGACCAGAGCAATGGCTACGGCAACTAAAGTTGATGAGATTCAAGTGGACAGCCTTGTGAGTCTTTTTTTCTAAAACCACGGTGTGTGTTGCCAGGTGTAGTAGCCTGCAGTATATGTAATTGACCTTTGAAAAGCATCGAAAAAATCCGCAGTAGTCGTAGTAGTGGCGAAAAACCGGAGTAACTTTGAACAGGGGGTAACTTTGAACAGGCCTCAGTTTTGCCTGTTTTTTTTGCGCCGCGTGGCACCTGCGGTTCGCTTTTTGGCCTCTGGTTGCGCTATTCATCGCCAACCAAAAACTCCAGGCAACACGACCCTAGCAAATAAGGGATCTGCTGCTGTTTTCCTGTTTTATGTTGCTTGAAAATATGGGTTAGGTGTAGTGGGGGGAATCAGGGGAGGTCACAAATGGACTAGATATATATTAATAAATTAACTTCCTTATTATGATGACTATACAACTCCGGAGCGTGCCTATACTGACGCGTACCCCAGGGGTATTATTATATTTAGAGACCAGGCCCTTCGGAGCGTGCCCTATACTGATGCGTCTCTAGGGGTACTTTTATATTTGGCAAAACACCCCCGGGGCGTGTTCTATGCTGATATAGTGATCATTAAACTCGTTAGGCCAAGGGCTTTCAAATGATATATAACACGATCATATTTGGTTTGGTTACATAATTTTGCCAAGTAAAACAGCACTTTTTAGCAGTGTTTGAGCCCAAATTAGCCATTTGCGGCGATATTTAGCCCAAAATCGCGATTTTGTGCGTTTTTAGTGCCCAATCCCCTCACTATAATTTGAGCTCAGACCAACGGCCCGCTACAGACACCGTCCCCAACGGCGCATGTTATATGTATGCTTTGAAGGTGTGTGTAATAACTTACAGTTTTCTAATAAAGATTGACTGTCTATATCTGGCTCCTTCTGATTGAGTGTTTAAACATACTGGTCTATATCTGGCTCCTTCTGATTGAGTGTTTAAACATACTGGTCGATTGTTGTTGAGGTTGTGATGAAGATAGTGAAGCACATAGAGAGTGAGCGTCAGAGCGGAGGCAGTGACTTTGCGCACGGATATCTGACTGGTTTGGTTGCCGATGATGAGCACCGTCTCGAAATCACCAACTGTTTCCCCACTGCTAAACCTCACGGATTGGTGGATGACTCCGACAAAGACGCACAAGCAGAGGAAGACGGTTAGTGTTTAGAGCAGCTGCTCAGTAGATGCACTTCATAAAAAGTTCTGTTGAGAGACTTAAATTTTACCGTTTTTGGCCGCAACAAAATCGCCTTATTCTAACGAAAATGGCCGTTGTACGAGCGGTTGAAGTCAACGTAAATTGGGTCCACCCACTCTAGGACAGATTGGTGGAATTTAAAAGTTTATCCATTGAATGAGTCTTGCCGCCTGTACCCTTTTGATCTACAGTCATGGACTATAGTCTGTTATAACAATAAGCCCGATTGGGCTATTTGGTAGTTATACATGGCTAAGTGCCACTATTGTCTAATGTAGCAGTCTATGGCTATTGACACACTTTTCGTTATAGCTATTGAAGAGAGTTTACTATGCCGGTCCAGTGGTTTATGTAACATAGCCACTGTGCATGTGCTCGTGCGCTCACCCCCTCGGCGCGGCAAGTTTCTTGCTGCAAAGAGTTGGTCGTCGGTAGAAAGCTCCACCCTGCCACTGAAAGCCTGTGACAGCGAGTAGGTAAAATGGAAACCGACTGGATCTGTCGTTGCGCCAAAACCGTTCTATAAGGCCTGCCGCGTTGAAGAAGATCAATGACGTCAGAAGCTGTCTGAGAAATCAACTGTGCTGGGAGACCTCTAGCGTATGGAGCACCAGCTACCATCGGGAGCTGACACCATCACGACGTCAACACGCCGGGCGCTCTCTTAGTGCCCGGCACCCAGCAGCATGGCTAGGAGTGGCTAGCAGTGAAAGGGCAATGTTCGAGATGACGAATCACGGGGGTAGCGAAATGGAGCACGAGTCTGATCGTGACTACGCTGCCCCTGTCTGGGCAGCAAACGCCAGCAAAACAAGTCTGGACAGAATTCAAAGGGCGCAGAACAGTGCCTTGCGCATTGTCACCGGCTGTCACCGCATGGCCGCAGTGGACCACCTTCACCAAGAAACCAATCTGCTACCAGTAACTGCACATGCAGAGCTGCTCTCGGCCCAATACCTGGTCGAGTGTCGAGAGCCAAACCACCCTTGCCATAACGTTACCACCAGGCCTCCCCCTCCTCGCCAGATGAAGGAGACGTTGTTCTCGAAATTCAGCAATTTTGTCAACCCACTCTCGGGTGACTCGTTGGCCCAGTCTCGGAAGAATGTGCATGCAGCCATTGTAGCCAGAACCATTGACTCTCTGCGTCCTAACGTTGTGCTAGGTGGCCGCCCACCGCCCATCCACAAGTCAGAAGAAGCTCTTGGCAGAGAGCCCCGCTCACTTCTTGCACAACTTCGGTCAGGCTACTGCCACCGTCTGAATAGCTACAAGGCTCGCCTGGACCAAACAGTGGCAGACATCTGCCCTGACTGTGGCATCGCCCCGCACAGTGTCAACCACCTATTTAGCTGCACAAGCCACCCCACGGACCTGTCCGCCAGGGACCTATGGGAGAAACCCGTGGAGTCGGCAGCTTTTCTTGAATTTCTCCTACCAAACACGGATGTTTGAGATGAAGAGGGAAACCTTTTTTGGAAGGCAACAACAACAACAACAGTCTGATCATAGGCCATAAGGCCCCCCGCACATCGGATCGGATCGGAGAGTTTACTAAGAATACACAGAAAACATGACTGACCAGATAGAAGCAGACATTGGCTAGCATGAGGGAGGCTGAGGGGATAGTAAGTCAAAACGTTCGATTTTTGGCTAAAATCAAGTTTTTTGCGTTGTTTTCGTTAAAATAGGTTAAAATAAGTTATTCTGAGCTCAGTGGCACATAGCCATGTATGGCTACGAAATAGCCCAATCGGGCTTATAGTTATGTATGGCTATAGTGCCCTGACTTCAGTATACGAGAACTTAGCTAAAAATGGCGCGCATCATAATAAGCAGCCGTGGGTTGTATGCCCGGTGTCATCGGATTCGGGCATGTGTGTGGTGTAAAAATGGGTAAAAAGAAACCCGTCACGACTGTCAAAAGCTGTGGAATGGACTGATCATACATGGGCCGAGGGTGCCTGCCTGTGGGTGCTTTACCCCCTGTCCAAGTCCTCCTACTTGGGTGGAAATTTTAACGATTTTCTTAGGAAAATTGGCAATGTTTGTTGCAGCCTTTTTGGCGCTTTTTGTGAAATCGGCCTTCCTGAGACGATTTTAGTGATTTTTTCCGGCCATATATTGGATATGCAGCTGTTGGTGTTTAGCTAAGCAGATGGAAATTATGTACGAGATGCTGAAGCGCTATCGACAGATGAACATCGATTACGAGTTAGTGGGCTTCTACGAGTCGCACCCGTTCGGGGCTTGTTTCACCAAACAGCTGGTGGAGTCGATGCACGACTACCAGAGTAGTGTGGTGGACGGCATTGTGCTAATCTACGGTCTGCTCGTCCCTCTGCACTTTGGTGATTACGAGGTGTCGATTTCAGACCCGGTCAAGACCTTTCAAGGTCAGCTCAGTTTGCGAGCATTCAGACTGAGTCAGAAGGCCATGGAGCTCTGTTACACCGACCTCTCTCCAGACTCGTTAGTTTGCTTATGCTTGAGCGCTTCGGCAATCTCTGCTTTAGAGTGAAGCAGGCCGGTCTCACCTACGCC
This sequence comes from Sabatieria punctata, assembly GCA_030248155.1. Lineage (NCBI taxonomy): Eukaryota > Metazoa > Nematoda > Chromadorea > Araeolaimida > Comesomatidae > Sabatieria > Sabatieria punctata. The sequence goes on along the minus strand of JASANB010002458.1, from coordinate 25,443 downwards.
AATATGTTTGAGGAGTTGGAGCTAAAGATAAAGAATTCGCATCTGGTCAACGTGATGCTTTGTGAGATGTCGCGCCAAGAGAGCAAACAGAATGAGCCTCAGTTTCTGGAACTGAGTGGAAGCGGGTTTGCTGCCTTCCATTCTCTCTCTGTCTACGATCTTGTCGGTTAAGTTTGAATTTGGAGCGTTGTTTGCGTCAGTTGATGGGTCAGGTGGACATTCTGAACCGGTCGGTCAACGACTACAACAAGTACATGCAGCAGAAGGAGAAACAAGAGGCGCTGCTGAGACACATGTTGGAGAAGAGGGTGTGTCTTGTGTGTTTCCTTTGCTCTCCGCTGCTCATGGAGACTTTCAGAAACTCGAGAACGACCAGCGCCGAGCGCGCGGCGATCTTCCGCTGCCGGTCGACGTCGAGGAGATGCGACGCTCTCTCAGGTGGCCGCAGTTGCAGGACAGAGACGGAATGCTGGCCAGTTTTCTCGCTGCAGCACAGGTGCAAGCGCACGCACAGCACTGTCTCAAGGTCAGCCGTTCTGTCTGGCGCGACAAACCGTGCAGATCCGTTCTTATAGGTATCCGGAAAAAATCTAGGAAAATTGTTTATTACCGAAGCAGTAGTCGAAGACAAACCACATAAAGAACGATCAGCGTCTTCTGTAACTACCTAGTTACATGCCTTTTCTTTCGTCATGTCTTCTTTTGTATGTTGGGTGCAGCGTTTATCGGCGAGACCACCAAATAAAGCAAGCAAAACTATTGCAACTATTAGTTAATCTGTACAACTATTTTCCCCATGTTTTCATTGTTCTCCATGCGTGTGTGTCCTTGCGCCAGCTTATCTAGCGTTATCACCTGATCGATTACTGGTTTCAGCTTTCCTGATTTGAACTCCGGTAGCACTTCTTTGGTAAAGTCAGCAACTAGCTGGGCTTTGTACTAAAGTGCGCCTGGCTCGTAATAAGATAAAAGACGGCGGTATGGTACTTGATTTGAGCGTGCACGTAAGGTTGTTCCTTGAATTTTTATGCGCTTTCTGAGCAGGGGTCCCAACAAATTGCCGTCTATCTGAGTGCCACCAAGCGCGCCGTAAACCACCCACCGTCCATCAGTGGCTAAACTTCGAAGATTCTTTTGCCAGTAGCTTCCACCCACTGGATCAAGCACTATTTGCACTCCCTCTCCTGAAAGTGCTATGCTAGATGTAGCCACAACTGGTTTGTAGGTAATGCGTTACCGTTAGTGCGCTCCATAACGTAGGAGTCAAAGTCTTCAGTTTTGTATTGAACAGCATGTGTGGCACCCAACGCTGTGATAAAGTCGGCTTTCTTTCGTGAGCCGACCGTGCCGAACACCACGCCCTTGTGCAGTTGAGTGATGAGTTGGATGGCGGCCGTGCCCACTCCGCTGGCTGCTGCGTGAACCAGAACTGACTCTCCGTCTTCTATCTCTGCTGCACCAACAAACACTACTGTTGTTTTCAACTTCCAAAATAAACAAACTTCTGAATGGCATTTATACCTGATTAGCTGAATCTCCAAAATCTACCTTTCGTATTCTGTATGCTGCAGTTTATGCCACAAATGAAAGTGCCTGGTTGGGCCGCAGCCCAACCAGGGTAAGAAAATTTAGCAAAATTAGCCTTCAAAAACTGCGTTTAAAACGCATTCCGAGCTTAAAAATTAACAGAAATTACAAGTTTTAGTAGTTTATAACGGCCTGGTTGGGCGAGAAAATTTTGAAAATTTGGCCTTCAAGGCATTCTGAGCACAAAATAGACAGTTTTAGTACATAATTCATTAGTTTATTATATTTTTGACAGACTTTTTCTTCCTACCTCCACCGCAAAGGGGTACACACCCCACACCCCCTGGATACGCCACTGCTTGAAATGCCGTTGGAAACCGAATTTGGCGTTTCCACTGCTAACATTTGAGAGAAATCTGTGTTTTTGGAAGCCCTTTTGTCAGTTTTTTTGCTTGTTTTCAGCTCTAAAACTCTATTTGGCAGCTTAAAATAGCGATTTTTAGCGTCCTTACTGAAAAAATATGGGTCCCGATCGGGGTCTGGTCCCTGTTACATTTACATGTATGCCTCGGGCTCTATGCAGTGCTGTATTTTGTAAATTTGGAACGTTAGCTGATTGGGTTGTGAAATACCGTTTTCTTAGCCCGCAGATAGCAGCGTCTCAAGAACTGGTGAGATGGCTTACCAATGCGATTCAGTAATTGGTAGGCAGTGAGCCATACTTCAGGAACTGCCGCCGCTTCCTCAAAGGAAAGACAGTCTGGAATAGGCATCAGATGATCTGCCCTGAAAGTGAGAGAATACGCTTTCGACAACCAAAATAGTTGCATTCTGATCCCACTGAACGGCTACGTATTGCGCATTTCCGCCTCCCGGCAACAGTGCCATCACACGGTCTCCAGGCTTCCACGGACAGTCTGCCAGTGCAGACGGCACCAGCTCTACTGCTCCAGATGCTTCCAATCCTAGAATTTTACTTTCTCCTTGAGGCGCCGGGTACAACCCTTTTCTCTGCAAAAACCAACAACTCAAGCGCATGGAAGAACGCATCCAAGGTAGTCTAATACCTGCAAGGTATCTGCTCTGTTAATAGCTGAAGCAAAAACTTTTAACAGAATTTCGCCAGTCTTCAGTACAGGCACTGCCTCCTCGACTATCTTCAGGCCATCCGGCCCGCATCCTGCTTCAAACTGTACAGCCCGCATTCGTTCACTCGCAATGCTCTCTTCATAGGCTGCGATTAAGTTTAAACTGGCTTATCTACTGCAGACAATCGGCGCTGCAGTAATACATGCGCACGATCTGAACAGCACATTTACACACAAGACATCAGTAGAACATTGGATTGAGCACCATCAACAACCAATGCTATACGGTGTCAGGCCGACATGCAACCTTTGCAACGGAGAAACAAGTTTAATGAAAACTGACGACAGCAACAAAAAGCAATGTAAAACAAATAAGTAAATAACCCACACCACAGCATAACAACTGAACCAATTAACCAAAGAAACAGTCTCATTCATTCACTGCGTAATCGGTCGGCTTCCGGTATTTGTACATGTAAGCTAACGAGTAAGCAGCATGACGAATCAGCTGCTGTCGTGGTAGACCGCAAGCCCAGCTGTGCCACTCGGCCGGAGCAACGGCGAACTTTTCGGCTACCGCTTGACCGACAGTCACTGCAAAGCCACTCTCCTTGAACTGATAATCAGCTGGCGTATGCTCCTGCAGCACATCCTACTACCTACGACAAGAAACTGTCGCAAAACCTGCAAACACTGGACGACTGATGGTTGCAGAGGAACGCCTTGCGTCAAAACTTCTAATTTCTGCTCCATAGTGGGGTCATCCAGCAGCAACAAACCAAATTCAAACCAGCTGAAAGCAAAATCGAAGCAGGTGCAGTGTAGCAAGGAAGTGTATCTGTACCAAACCGGGCCCAGTTCCATCACAAAGCTTTCCACAGCCACCACAGGTGTCAACTGGCCAACTAATCCAGAATGGCGCAGTTTCGAAATTCGCTCCAAAGCAGCCTAAAATTAAATCAAGTCACATAACCACATGACACCTGGTTTACACGTCGATTTGTGCAATAATGAAAATAGTCTAAAAACAAGTCTTTTGCCACCGGGAAGTCCCATGCCATGTAAGAAGCAAAGCCTAGCTAACGTAAAAAGAGGCAGGCACAGGTACTGATGTTTGTGTATACACAGACACATTTACCACATACATGTAACAGGGTAGGGTTTGCGTCCCCCACCCTACTTAGGCCAGACCCCCCCCCCCCGAGACGATTTTCCCGACCCCCCATTTTTCTGGCAAGTAATTTTTTGAGCAAATTTTTGCGATTTTTTTTACAATTTCAGGCACAGAAATTGCCAAAATCGCCCGTAAAACAGCACTTTTTAGTTGTATTTCAGCCCAAATTAGCGATTTTTAGCCAAAAAATTGCGATTTTTTCGATTTTTGAGAATTTTTAGTGCTCAACCGTCTCCCAAAATTTGGGCTCAGACTCCTCCCAGCCGGCGCCAGACATCCAACCCCCTCCCCCTTCGGCGGATGACCTGTTACATGTATGAAGTAAAGGAACCAGCGCACACTCTGTTTGAGTTGCATAGCCGCACGGAACACGAAACTCCGAAAACGAACAGCGGTTTCGGTTATCTAGCAAGACCATAGGACTCGGTTTTGGCCTCTTATTCTAACATGCATTTTAGAGCTAAGCTCTGATAAATGCCTAACCTGTTTGCCACTGACATAGCCAACCGGTTGTGCAGCCAGCATACTGGTTGTGGCGGCACCCGGGGCACCCAGACCTATCGCAGTAACGTGAGTGAACTGGCGTTGAAAACCTTCCTTGACCCCCGTAATTTTTGGCTCCTTGTCAGATGCAATTGCTAATTCCACCATACCACTCGACTCTGAAACAGTCACAGCTAAGTTGACCAGTCCTACCCTGACAGTATGGGAAATAACTCAAAACCTAGGCAGGCTACATTAATTTTGCAGTGTCTAGAAAGAAAATGACCAAGCGTGCATCTGAGCAGCAGTACATTGACGTTTACACCAACAACACTCACGCATATAGTCCTTCATTTGAGGGTCCAATGTTGTTATCATTGTATCCATTGAGGACTACAAGACTGCAAGTCACTTCATTAACGGTGGATGTCGTTACCTTAGCCTTTTCCGCAACCTTGGTCAGAATTTCAGAGCCAGCCACAGCACCTTTCAGCCAACCGAAGAAATTGCCTTGGTCAGCAGCTGAGGCTGAGCTCAAAGTGAGAGCTTCTGTACTCTCCTCCAACCCCACTCCCACTACTGCGCTGCCAGAAGGCGCCACAAACTCCGCCTTCCCCGCTGTCACCGGCATCCCCGACGCACTGAAACTACACTACTCTACATGCTATAGACAGTACAGTGTCTGGCAAAACAATTCTAACTAGGGATGGGACCGGTATAAAAACACCGTATACCGTATAGCATTTTCGATACCGTATCATACATGGGCCGTGGGTGAGGGGGTTGCCCCCTCGCCCGCCAATACCCCGCTCGGCCGGCCATACCCCACCTCCCCGACCCCCTCCCGGAGGAAGAAAATTTTCGCTTATTTAAGGCAAAACAGGCGTTTTTTGGCCTTTTTTCGGGACACCCCCAAGGTCTCCAGACACCCGCTCCGGATTTTTCCGGACCATGTATGTACCGTATAGTATGCTATGCTCCAATAAGCGAGAAACTAACTAGCTAGCTCTTCGTCTTATTTCCCTCCCCTCTTGGGCAAACCCCATGCAGAAATGGGCAAAGGGGGCTCAGGGGGATTGGCCCCCCTCAGCCTCTGACCTACCCGCTCTCAGGAATTTTTTGGAAGATTTTTGTATAGAAAATTATGATAAAAATATGGCAGTTTATAAACAAGGCCTTTATAAACTGCCAAAACACAGCTAGTTTCTGTAAATTTTATGCTCAGAATAGTAGCTTTCAAATGCGCTTCTGAACACTAATTTTTCAAAATTTCTTCCCCTTGCTTAGCAGCAACCAAACCAGCCACTTTAAAGATTTGACAGACCCTGCAAAATCCTGGATATGCCATTGAACAGCACATAAGCATCGTTTGCGGGAAAAACCTTTCATACTAAACAAAAATGGAAATGGCTCACAAAGCAACGGAAGTAGGAGGGGCCATGGTGACGGGAGGAGGAGGCGGTACATTTACTGCTGCAGGAACTGAGCCGGTGGCCTTTATGCTGAACGGGTTCGACACTCCGCCGGCGAAAGTCACCGAACCACCAGTCACTTCTACCGATTGAGGAGGCGCACCCACTGACGGCAAGCTCGCTATTGCGGGCAGAGCGGTTGGAGCTGGCAGTGCGCCTGAAGGCAGATCATAGAAAAGCGCAACAGAAAGAAGAGCACAGAGAACGTGCCAGAGAGAGCTCCTTCGCTATTAGTACTGCAGCTTTTATCCACTATCTCAAATGCATCCGTGCCAGGGTCATCCACTGGCGTCGCCTCCGACATCATCGTGGGCAGCTCTCCACCTCAACCACAAACAGCCAAACAAACAGCTCTTCTTTTCTTATTAACAGTCTTACTTATTAACACGCGCGGGGACGGGGTAGGGGTGTAGGAGGGCAAAAGGTAAAAAAAACAAAAGCACCGTAGCGCCGTCGCACGGGGCCAATCACTGCCCTCTTTTTGTATGAACCGCGCCGCAGCGTGCGGCGGCAAATTTAAACCACCCCGCTCCGCTGCTGCCACTTGGTGAATTGCGCGTGATCTTCAATCGATTTTTCCTCGCTTTGCTGCCCGTGCTCACACACACACTTTACATTACAAGTGGATTACGCCTGAAATCCAAAAATCTTTTGTCCTCTTAGATCTCAGTCCGACTTTTTGCACTTTCTTTACCATTCCTAATGGCCAAGCAATTTTTGCTTATCTAAAAAAAGACTACATCTTAGAAGGCAAGTTCTAGGTGTTTATGTAACCGCTAAACACTCGGAACAGCAAACTCGTAGCCAATTGAACAATTGAACAATGCCAAAACGCAGCGGTCATCGTCGTCCGTTGTTTTGTTTGTTTCCTCTATCTTATTTAAGTTGATACGGTCAGAATGGAAGGTCAGTCAACTGACAAGACGACACCTATGCATGGCCGAATCCTCTTTAGATACGTATGCATTACAGTAGCGCTAAAGTTTCTGGAATTGATCGAGCCAGCTACGGCAATCCTCCTGCCTGTCGGCTTTGATATCGATCTTACACGCAAACCGCGAACTGTCTGCATGGTCACATTCAGAGCGGCGCTGTTCCTTTGAAGAAATCAATTCAAAACTCAAAAAGCCTTGCACTCGAAACCGATTTCTTGAAGTCAGGCAGACCCGTACAGCGAGAAAAAACAGCGCGGGAGTGAGGGCAGCGGCAGCGGGATGGTTTAAAGTTCAGAAAAAAAGGGGATAGTGATTGGTCCCGTGCCCCTACGCCGTCGGCCTCATCGGACGGCACTCCTGTTATTCCGCCAGGGCGCACTATCCCCGCGTGCCGTACCGCGATGGCCAGATGCGTGGTCGAACATATGCGCGATGGCCAGATCGGTGTCAGCGCATGTTCACCGGTGGTACCGTTCATTGTGATTGTGCAATTGAATAATGCATTGTCGGCCGTCTCTGTCACCTTTATTTTATCTCTTGTTTCAAGCAACTAAACCTAATAATAATTCCCTATCGCAAATGCTCAACGCCAGCTTGCACTGACGGGTTATTATTCCAGTCGACATCCTTGCTTGTTTTTCTGGCTGACACTGTAATAAAAGAGGAGAAATCTGTGATTTAGTGGTCAAAACAGATTGTACGCTTTCTATTGATTGTTGATAGTGATTGCTAACGATTATTCGGTTATTTTAGTTTTACTGAGCCAGGTGTCGTCTAGCCGAGGCAGAAGACCTCGGGACGGGCCGAAATTGGCCAGTGCAGGTCTCTATTTTCAGGCATAATTAAATCTACACAACCTTGAAACAATACCTACCCCTCTATAAAGTCTATAAAGCTTTGTTACTCTCAAAAAAACAGGAAATCGTGTACGTTTTGTGCTTCACATTCGCGCGTAAACACCCTCCAATTATCCGCCACATAGAGGACAATTCGAAAGGCCCATTCCCATTCCCACTCGAAAGGGCTCACCCGATGTCAAATCCAACTTTTACGCTCAGTTATATTCTTAGCTTTAGGTTTAGGCTTAGGCTCAGGCTTCTTAGGCTTAAGGGAAGTTTCTTTAAGAAATCTCCGCCATGCGGCGGATAATAGTAGGATATTTACGCGCAGGTGACCTACTCACAATCATAAATTGGTGATTGATACTGACTAAATAGAATAAATAATAATAATAATAATCAGATTCAGCTTGGGGAGGGTATTCGGAATTTTTCGGCAAGTTTTTGTTGGGGACCGAAAAAATTGACTTTGCCTTCGGTTGCATTCCTAGAGCAAAAGACGGATCTACTTACTTACAGCAGCCAAGAAGAAGAAAAGGTTATCGTAGGTAAACTCTAAGGACTCAGCAACAAAAACTAATCAAATCAAGAAATGAAATGAAACGTACCTACACGTCCTGCATTTCTTCAGCACTAGAAGAATAAAAAGTCACATAACAAATAGAGTGCGAACAATACCTGAAAAACCAAATACCCAATACTTGCGTAGCTGAGCCAAAAATTGCATTTCAGTGAACAAGTACATTTCAGCGGTGTACACAGGATTTCTTTCACAGGAATTAAAATTTCGAAGAGGCCATTGTCCAACTAGGGCGAGAAATTTTGAAAAATTAGCCTTTAAGCAAGCATTTAGAAGCCGTTCTGGAGGGTAAAAAAGCGTTTCTCATTTTTACGGATTTTTTCTTTATACTCCACCGGAAAGGGGTGTACCACACCCGCACCCCCTGGGTACAGTACTAATACATTGTACATTCTGTATCACTAAAATGACAAATTTCAATTGAATCACAAACGTTTATCTTAGATAAGAACAGAGAAATTGCACTAATTACTAGTGTTCTACTTACAAAAGCGGACAGTATGTGACATTCTTAACCTTTAGTTTATTAACGCAAAAACGGCTTTCTATACCTAATCATCGGTCAATCTTTTCGATTTTTTCAGGTCAGTTTTTCAGTTCAACAGCGAATTTTTTCGATTTTTATAAGTGCTAATTAGTATTGGGGGGTAATGGGGCATAAAAACCCCAATACCCAATACCAATACCTGGAAAAATACCCAATACCAGTTCGCACTCTAATAACAAATAGTAAGAGCAAGCCCTAAGACTAAAAGCAAGAAAAGATACCGGTGAACATGCGCTGACACCGAACCGTGCATCTGGCCATCGCGGTACGGCACGCGGGGGATAGTGCGCCCGGGCGGAGGGGAGATCACTAATTGCACCGATTAGTGTTTTCGGTAGGCAACAACGAATAGGGGCGACGGGCGCCCCGGGGCGACGGGGCGCCCGGGAGCCTAAAACTAATCAAAGCACCGCAATTTGTGACGGTTTTCACCGTGCCGCTGAAAGATTTCGTAATTTTCCTGTTTTTTAAGGGAGACTAACAAAAGCGAAAAAAGAAAGAAGAGAGAGGATAAAGAGGAGCGGTGTTTGTTTCTGCTATTCAATATGGCGTCAAAGTTTTCAAGTTCTGAAAATCCACGTCGCCTTAGCATGGCGCGACAAGAAAATGATGTAAACGCGACAACAGGTGTGCGTTAGTTTGTTGTTACCATGTTTTTGGAATCAGTTTCCGAAAGTCGCTTCAATCCCACCTATCCTGTGTTAAAATAGATATAATTAGGTAATTAGGGTTTTTCACTTCCATATGGGAAAGTTCACGACCATGCAAGGCTAGTGGGTTAGAATTCGTGCAGAATAATAGAAAACGGAGCAATAACTAGTTTTTCATTCATTGAGAATATATTTCAGCTCTCGATGATACCCAGCCGATGCTGCAAGGGACCTGGCTCCCTCTAGAAACGAGCACGCCATTCCGTAGAGTGTCTTCGTGTTCTCGATTAGACTTATCTGGAACTAGTTCCGTTGTCGATGTCACTGGATTCTCTGACTCGTCGTAAGTTTACAAATTTAAGTATGGCTATACAACAAAGATTAGTTAAGACACGCAGAATAGATCAAAATTTTTTGTAACGGGGGTTCCCAGATATGTAGGTACATACTGTACGTTTACTGCAAAATTGAATAGAGAGTGAGAGAACGATACTATAGGAGTTTTAGCTAAAACTTATTGCTATGGAATAATTGTACGTATTTTTCAAACAAATTAATCGGTAATCGGTAGGTTGGTATCTCATTCGCAAAGGTTGTGCTTTTTAGCACGTCCCCACCTCACAAGAGAACATGTGAGCGCAGTATAACTCCAGAGAGACAGCGTTCATTGTCATTGCCTCGTCAAGATTTTGATTCCGGAGCAGTGCTTTCTGATTCCTCAGGCAACAGCCACAATTCTGCTGATGATTCGGTATGATGTTTAAGAATTTAGTTTTTCTGTTAAATTCAATTTATAAAAAATAGTGACAAGTGTCTCTATGTCATACGTACAAATACTTTACGTCGTAAGAGCGAGGTTTGTGAAGGGTTGGTTCTCCAAACACCTGAGTAGGCATACATGGGCCGGGGGTAGGGGGTTTACCTCCCTCGCCGGCCCCTACCGCCTCGGCCGGCCATACATCCCCCCGAGCTCCTCCTCCCTGAGGGAGAAAATTTTCGCTTATTTAAGACAAAATAAGCGTTTTTGGACTTTTTTTGGGACCCCCCCTCTTCCCGAGGTCTCCAGACCCCCTTCGGATTTTTCCGGCCCATGTATGTGAGTAGGTAGGACCTGAGATTTTAAAGTTGGATTTCGCATTCACTTTTAAGATTGTTGTGCAATTCATGTTTGTGTAAGATTATTGCTTTAGCCTGGAGCTCCGGTGGCTGAAGCTGATTTTATCCGACAGACTGATGACGCAGCAACGTTGATGGCGCTCAAGAGTGATGAGTTGTCTGCTAAGTCCAGGGTCTGCCACTCTGTTCCTCAGCTTTGTCCAAGCCAGCGTCTCAGCGCCACCTTCTTGGTGTCTGTTTCGTCACTGAAGCACCAAGATGACATCTACAGAGACTCGTATGGTTCGTGGGGCCATGGTTCTGGTAAAACTGCCTTTTACACTCTTGACCAGACGTCAGAGGTTCTCCGACGTTTGAAGACGAAAGAGAAACATGATGTGGAGTGTGATTTGTTGGTCAGGCGGCGCGACTACAAACATCCCAAGGCTCCGGAGTTCAGGAAAGTGGTCTACAAAGACTTCTTTGATAAAGACAAACTTGATCCGAAATGGGCGGTGATTTCGTACGAGTGGGGCTGCACACCGTACCAGTTCATTCCCAAAGCGCACGGAAACAGCAAAGATCAGACGCGGCCATTTCACCCAACTGCCAAGAGTGTTTTAAATCTTGAGCGCGACAAGGTAAAACACTTGACTCCCCAGCAAGCTCTGCATGCTGTCAGCTCTGAAACAGGAACGCTTCTTGAAGCTGAAGGTCCGGCGTTTGTCCCCCGTGGCAAGAGACAGCTTAGAGATGTCTCCTACCGTACTCCAGGCAGTAGAAAAGGACGCGGTGGAGCAGTGCAGCACAATGATTTTGAACTACTTCATCGGCTTTCCCATGACCCCTCGCAAACGTTCCTTCGTAGCTTTGTGACACCGACCTATCCGGGAGAGGAAAATGCATCTGCTCGTGCCTTTGTTGCGACCGATGGAATGCTGCTCTTGTTCAAAAAGGCTGCGGTGCAGGGTGGCGCTGCCGTTTACACGGATATGACTTACAATGCCGTGCTAAATGGCTATTTGACCATCATGTCGCTCCGGCATCCTCTGATCAAAGACTCTATCTATCCCAGTGCTCTATTTTGTGGCTATTCGTCGAAAAGTTGGTGTTATTGCGGTAAATTCACCGGTAAATTTAATACACTTGTGTCGCTTTTGTCACCCTCTGTAACTACTTGTGCTCTAACGTATAATAGTGCCACGCTTTGGATTCTCAGCAGATAAAAGAAATTTTGTTGCAGTAGTTTTTCTTTGCTTTATTTAATTTAGTTCGTTGAGCGCGTAGTGATACACATGCATTGTCCGGGCGGAGCCGTAGCCCATGCGTTAGGCCACACTCCGGGTCCATCACACCCACCCACATTCTGCCCTTTCCTCGCTGCCTTCGCTACTAGTCCCCACACGCTTGGTGTCAGTCTCCGCGTGTCCCAACACACGTGTGGTTGCTATTGTAGCTTTAGGTGCTACGGCAGCTCCAGTCGGCCCCATTTACCTACTCGCTGTCACCGGCTTGCGGTGGGCTGGGTTGGGCTTTGCTGGGTCTGATCTGATTCCAGTCAGACTGGCTTCGAACCTACTACAACTGCTAGGGATGCAGGGGCCGTCGTGACTCAGAGGCAGCGAGCTACCAACTGAGCCAACGACGCGACGTAGTGATACAGAACGCATGTATGTACCGTACATATGTGCTATGTACATAGGACCCAACAAACACAGAAGGATGCACAGAAGCTTCTCAATTTCCTAAGTTTATGTATGGCTAACTTTTTCGTTTTTAGAATGTGTTCTTGAAGATGACGATTTTCTTCTATCTTCCAACGTGACAGACCGTATTTTGGAGGTTTGAAGCCAGTTCGGATCCTGGGGCACTGACTGACCAGTTTTGTCAATCGTACGTATAAAGCATTCATACAAAATTGTGAATGTTTAGTCTATAATTACGCGCGGGCGAGAGTTGGTGCGTTGTTGCAGAACAACTAAGAAATAACATTTGCGCTCTCTCCACACAAGGCCTCGGTTCCGTACAACAATTGAGAGGCAGCATACACCACCGGTGCAAGCACACGACTAGGGGTTCCACTGCTAAATTGTCGGTACAGGTCTCCGTTAGCCTGTTTGTCACGTTGTGCGATAGATTTTGCCTGTGGAGCAAAGGGTCTGTAATCTATCTGTACTCTGAAACGAAGTTTATCCACTAGTCAACACGCGCACAACACAATACAAACACACACGGAGTCACTACATAACCGCTCAAAAACTCAATAATACAAACGCTCCGCGGAATCACGCATTCTTTCAATTCCTAGATACTTTTAGCCTCCGTTGTACACAGGTACCGAGGCTGCCTATAAATTGGAGTTTCGTATTTTATCGTTTTCATTGGCTCTGCTCTGCATTCAAAGTTTATCAAATGAAGGGCTCAGCCAAGCCAGTGACTACCATCCCTATATCTGATCGTTCCTGTAGTATGAGTGGCATATGTATTGTTCTATTAACAATTAGCAAACATAATAACAATTTACAAGGAGGCTTCGGTCCTAGCTCTCGTAACCTAAGTCAAAACCTTGCTTGGCTTGCCAGGAAGTCAAGTCAGCACCGCTAAACACAGATGCATACTGCGGCTTGTCAAAAAACCGCTCGCTTTCTAACCAAAATCGCTTTTTTTGGTTTCGCTGTCTTTCAATTCCACTACTGACCTTCGGTTCAGTCGATCTCTGTCCCCTGACAGACCGGATATTGACAACCAGATTTTGTCTGCCTCTGTGGTGTAGTGGTAGCAGCTGTGCCTGCCACGCACCCAGCGTAAGACACATAGTTGGGGTTCATCCGCAGTACTGTTATTTAAATATATTAATATTAAAATAAAACTATTATTAATAGTGCCATTTTAATAGTATTAAATCTATATTAATATTAAAATAGAGGGCCTACTATTATATTAAATTAAATTAAAAATACAAAGAGGGGCTGAATATTAAAATTTATTTTTAATAGTATTTTAATAGCATTTTAATAGTTTGACCTTGTTTGACAATGAAGGAGTTTCCTACAATACTAGAATTTAAATCAGAATTTTACCTCAGAAAATGATAAAAATTGAAGGTGTCTGACAGCCCTCTGAATCTCGAATCTTGGAAACTGTGGAACTTTTCTCAGTAATAGGCATGAATGACAAAAGGACCTTAATCTACTGAATAACCTATGTAACAGTCTTTTCCTGTCAAAAATTTCCCTATAATGTCAAAAATATAAATGCATCAATATTTTCTTTCAAATTTTAAGGCCTAGGTTCTGTTCGAATGCAATTTCGAATATCTTAACAGGTCATCTGCGTAAGACGGACCGGGTTGGTGGGTCTAGCAGGGTGTCTGAGCCCAAATTTTGGGAGGGGGTTGGTTAGGCACTAAAAACGCCCAAAAATCGCAATTTTTCGGCTAAAATCGTCAAGAATCGCTAATTTGGGCTGAAATACATACAGCTAAAAAGTGCTGTTTTACAGGCGATTTTGGCAATTTTTGTGTCTGAAATTGCAGAAAATCGCAAAAATTTGCTCAAAAAATTACTTGCCAGACAAATCGGAATGGGGGTCGGAAAAGTCGTCTCGAGGGAGGGGACCCCATCCGGGGGGTCTAGCCTAACTCGAGTGGGGGCAGACCCCCAGACTCCTCTGTTACATGTAGTATGCTTAAAACCATGTTCAGACAAAGTCATTTTAAAAAGAATGGTCATGAATTTACAGCGAAAAATGCTGAGAAAGTTCGATCTTTGATTAAATTTTCAACTTACACTAGCAATTTCAAGCAAAAGATGTTGTTTTACCAATTCGCTAAAGTGTGTCCAAAACTTTTTAAGTTCATTTTAGAATCTACAGGGTGTCTCAAAAAAATGATCACATTTCTTTTTACTGCCATTTCCGCAAATTTTGACCAAATAGGCTGAAATTTGGCCTATAGGTGCCAAAATTCGGGGAATTTTATGTGTTAAAGTTTGGTGCACTAGGCTTAACTCATTCCCGAGAAATTTCAAAAAAAGTGAAATTTGGTAATTTCAATAGTGAAAGCCGGTCACCGAAAAAATGATCACATTTATTTTTACTGCCATTTCCGCAAATTTAGACCAATTAGGCTGAAATTTGGACCATAGGTGCCAAAATTCGGGGAATTATATATGTTAAAGTTTTGTGCACTAGGCTTGACTCATTCCCGAGAAATTTCAAAAAAAGTGAAATTTGGTAATTTCAATAGTGAAAGCCGGTCACCGAAAATGGAAACATTTCTTTTCCTGTATCTTTCCTAATTTTTGTCGGAATTGGATGAAATTTGGAGTGTAAACGCAGAAGTTCAGGGTAATTCGTGTGTAAAAGGTTGACGCACGAACTCCAACGATATCGTTAGAGTTTAGGCGATAATGTAATGTAACGTTTTTTCGGTGACCGGCTTTTCCTATTGCAATTACCAAATTTCACCTTTTTTGAAATTTCTCGAGAATTAGTTAAGCCTAGTGCACCAAACTTTAACACATAAAATTCCCCGAATTTTGGCCCTCATGGTCCAAATTTCAGCCTATTTAGTCGAAATTTGCGGAAATGACACTGAAAAGAAATGTGATCATTTTTTAGGCGACCGGCTTTCACTATTGATTTAACAAATTTCACTTTTTTTGAAATTTCTCGTGAATGAGTCAAGCCTAGTGCACCAAACTTTAACACATAAAATTCCCCGAGTTTTGGCACCTATAGGCCAAATTTCAGCCTACTAGGTCAAAATTTGCGGAATTGGCAGTAAAAAGAAATGTGATCATTTTTTTTGAGACACCCTGTACTATTAAAATGCTATTAAAACACTATTAAAATTGTTATTTAATAGTATTAATATTAAATCTAAATTAAAACTAACAGGGGACTATTATATTAATATTAAATTAAAATAAAATTTCACTATTAAAATAACAGTAATCCGCAGTGATTGCCTCGCATGTGGCCCTTTATGGGTTCTTTACTGGTCTGTCCGGTGAACATGTGCGTTGTAATAAACCTAAACCGAAGCCTGGGAAAAAACAATCTTTGTGAACATCAAACCAAACGCAAAAACAAAAAGTTCTTGCTTATTCACGCTTCGAACCGCTCATAAATGCATTAATAGAAACGGCGCCCGCGGTACTGGAATATGGGGTGCGTCTGGCTCCCGGGCGCCCCGTCGCCCCTCGCCCCTATTCGTTGTTGCCTTTTCGGTATCCAGTATACGGTATTTTTATATCGGTCCCATCATCATTCCTATCCCTACTCCTAGTTCCCTAACCATATGATATACCTATCTATCCTGTATATTTTGGATACCGGACAGCCAAAAATAGCATTTTCATGATAATTTTTCCAGTTTTCGAGCGTATATTTTGGTTTCGCATGCAGATTAGCACTATTGTATTGCATTTTCGAACATAACTGCAGCCTGCCTATTATCTAGAAAATATACCTAACTGATTCAACGCGATATCAGTCATATCAAATGTATTCTTGGTCATATCCTACCTTGATAAAGCATCGAAAAAGCATATTTCTAGCCTGAAAATTGGGTACTGTAGTATTTCCTTAAAATCTGATCATCATTACTATCCGGTGGTAAAGGTAAGTTTGGTAGCCCGAAAGTCTAATGCGGCCGGGCAGCGGCCAAAGGGGCGGGCCCGTTGCGCTGGTCACTGGCCGATCGATCGACTGCCCTGCCGGCACACGGCCGCTGTTTAATTATAGCAAGCAAGCCAATTATAAGGAAGACGCAATTGTGTTTTTCGAATGGGAACGTTGTTTTAGGAGAGTTTCATTTTCAACAAGTATTTATAGATTGCTTTCAACATCACAAACAATCATTACTCCACAATCATTTCTCCATTACAATCAACAACAAATGCTTTTATATCAACGGATACTGTCTCTTGATTTCTTCAACCAGCCGAAGAAAAGGCCCCAGAAACACTCAATTGTTTGAGTGTTCACTCCCGTGTGCGGATCCACAAACCACTTGAGCAGGGTCTTGTCGAAGCTGGTTGAGAGTGCCATTCTTCGTGCTACGGCTCCCTTCACAAGTACGACAGCGGTAGTAATCGGAAACGGTGCCACTGTTCAACCTTTCGGCCGGATGATCACATGACCGTTGCAGTTTGGTTTCCAGCACTGGCCGACAACTGCATGCTGAGCTGGGCTGGGCGTCCCATTCTGTTTTCTGCTTGTTGCTGCTGTTGGAGCGCTTGTAGTTGATGTGCTGTCGGTGCTGGGAGGCGGCCGGCAGCTCTTGCGAATTCCAAAAGCGGCTTTGTCATCTATGATAATTGAGGATAAAGTCCACCAAATCAGGTTCTCGCCGTTGATGTCTGGGGTACATCATCGTAAGCGACACTTTGACAAATATGCACGTATGCAAGCGTCTCGGCCGAAACTATGGAGTCGGCGTTCAAGAGAGCACTTAATACCTCTGAGTCGGCTGCTCTACTCCTGCTTTTATAAGGTCTGACCGGATGCGTTATACCCGAAGGTTGACACCGACCCTTTTCGTTCGGACCGACCGGAAACGCTGTGCCCCTAAGTTAACCTCAGTCTGTTCAATTAGTAATTGACTCGGACTTAATTGACCTGGGCCCTGTACCATGTGCCAGCTCAACTCCTTGAGGCGCCGGCCACAACAGAGGCAGTGGCCGTGTGCCGGCTGGTCGATCGATCGGCCAGTGACCAGCGCAACGGGCCCGCCCCTTCGGCCGCTGCCCGGCCGCATTAGACTTTCGGGCTACCAAACTTACCTTTACCCTATCCGGTATTCGGTAGGTATCCGATGCATGTGATGGAGAAAGTGAAGAGAAAATTGCAGGATTTCTGGTGAGGAACAAAGGAAGATGCACAATCTACAAGCAACGTTTCGAATAAGATCACCTGTGCCGAACTGTGGAGAATGGAGCCGCGTATCGTGGTTTGCTGTGGACAATTTAACACCACTCTACTTCTTTGATTGCGATTCAAATATCGTTGTTTTGGATCACAAATACGAAAAGGTTTGTACTTATGCCTCTTCTGCCGCAGCAGCCCCGTATCATACGGAAATGCCTCCCTCGCATTCGCGCGTAAAATATCCCCCTGTTATTCGCCACCTGACGGATAATTGAGAAGGCAATTCGCCCAACCGGCTGTCAAACCCAACTTTTAGCTTCGGTTGTAGGTTTAGGTTCGGGCTTAGGCTCAGGCTTAGAGACAAGTTTTTTTTATGAAATCCCCGGCATGTGGCGGATAATAGCAGGATCTATACGCGGAACTCTCCCTCGCGGTGTCCAATGCCACCTCCTCGGCTGTGTAGTCCCCTAGCCGGAAATTTTGACAACTTTTTTAGGAAAATCGGCAATTCTATAGCGACTTTTCACCTTCTTTTGTGAATCGGCCTACAATTCGGATCCGGTCCATCTATTGCCCCATTTACCGCTTTTTTACGATTTTTTGCTATTCATGGGCAGTTATTTCAACAAGCAGTTTTCTCTTTTAAGCAGTTCTTTCTCACAGTAAACTCTTTGGGTAGTTAATTCAAAACAGTTTTCTGTGGCAACAGCAGAGCTAAAATGAAAACGCTCGCACAAATGAGCGCAAGCCCAAGGTCAAAATTCGAGCCCTAGATTACTGCACTCGCCTCTCTCCTTCCAGATAGGTATCTCAAGCCGTGGCTGTGAGAAAATCGCCTGACCTCGAGGGTAATTAGACGTTTAAACGGTACAAGTTTTGCAGTTGTAGGTCGACTGTGTATCGCTACAAGAAAATGGCGGTGATTTGCCGGAAAAGCACTCCCTCAGTTCATTCGAGTTTTTATCAGACCAAATGTTGTTGTGTTTCGTTACGAGGAATGGCAAAGTCTGCACGTATGATCCGCTCTTAAGAAAGGTTTGTTTGACGACACTTGCTCCGGTGCAAATTTTCGATTGGGTAAGATTAATAGCGGTCACTTGAGATCAGTGTTCCGACGACATTTAAACTTGTCGATATCGGGATTGGGTTCGGTTCGTCGACACTCAATTGGTCGACTGCTCCGTTCGCCGAATTTAAAACGCTCAAACGCTCAAACATAAGTTCCAACACAAATTTTGTCAACACCAGCTTCCATCTTAGGCTTAGAATTAGACTGAGACTTAGGATAGTAGGTTCCATCAGACATGGGCTAGCATTTCGGCTGAGGGTGGGGGCTGAGGGGGTGGTAAGCTAAAAAGTCCGATTTTTGGCTAAATTCAAGTTTTTTGGCTTATTTTTCATTAAAATAACTTAAAATAAGCTATTCTGAGCTCATTTACACCTAATCCAGGCATATTTTTATCATAATTTTCTATACAAAATTCTTCCAAAAAATTCCTGAGGGGGAGCGGCCGGCTGAGGGGGGTAGGTCAGAGGCTGAGGGGGGCAACCCCCTCAGCCTCCCCCCATTTGCCCATGTCTGGGTTGCATCTAACTCTTAGATTAGGAAGAATAAAGGTTCAGGTGCTGCTCACCGGTAGGTGCTACCTCCGCCGCCCCGACCCCCAAAAATTTTGGCGACCTTTTTGTGGAAAGCGGAAATACTTGACAACTTCTGTAGTGACTGAGGCAGTTTTTTTATTTGATTGAAACAGTTTATTTCCGAAGAAACAGGGCGACAGTCGCCCTTTCGGGCCCTTTAATCTGTCAACCCCTGTGGCAGTGCAGGATCGGAAAGGTGGTGAACCATGTGCTTCTTGATTCGGTAGGGGAGGAGGTTGATGAACGCGGCAGCGGCGATACTCTGCGCGGAAGGAAGGCGGGCCAGATGAGACTTGGAAGTGATTGGCGAACTTAACCACGTCAGGATTGGGCGGCTGTTGAAGTAGGGCAAGAGCGATCTGGATAGGGGATTCAGCTGGTTGTAGGAGGGGTTCAAGGTGAGAAAGCGCTGTATTGAGGGTTGTAGTCTGGGCATTGATCGAATAGAGGATCGAACTGTTGACGGCTGAACGACTATGTACCAGGAAAGGCCGGACCGTTGTGTGTAATTGGTTACTTCCTCAGACCAGTCAGTAAAGGTGATGTCGACATTTCGTTACCTTTCGGCATTTTGAGTTTCGGCATTTTTTGTGCCAGTGGTGGTGTGACAAATTTTACCTTTTCAGAAGGAATTGGTTGGGTGTGTGTTGGACGGCGTCATAGCTGGAACCTGGAGTCCTGATTTTGGCTTATTAGTTTTGGTCTCGGCAGCCGACATGATACTGCTAATGACCGCCGAATTCGATGTTGTCAGCGAAACCGAGCTGCATCCTCCTACGTTTGGTGAAGGTGCATTCTATTCTGGTCTGGTCTATATACATGATGCAGCCATTAACTCGCAGATCGGCTGGTTACTGTTGGATGGGGCAAGAAAGAAACTCAGTTTCAAGGCAGGGCTGGCAAACATGCTGCCTTTGTTAAGCCAGAGGTACCTGCTGATTATGGTCTCTTGTAGTACTGCACAGAGCATAATTTCAGGAGTCAACACCTGTTTGGCCGTGGGACAGTGGTCAGGTGACAATAGTTTGGCGTGGAGACGGCCAGTTTTTTGCAGTGAGCGCAGTCTGTCCTCGTCGACGTATTTCACTTCCTATTCTCAGCAGAGTGAAACCATTGTGCCTTTGCAGATTGTCGAGTTGTCAGAGTTTGGAGTCGAGATGGTTTGCATAGCAGCACCTGCGATGACACTATTGGTTTAGAGGCCTCTTTATGCTGGAAGTACGTAATCTGTCTGTCCCATTCTGTGCATAGAGCTTTTCTAGTATTTTCTAGTTAATTTACGTGGGCCACCTATGTAGGGTTTAGAGGGAAAACAGACTTTCTTCCTTTTCTACACAAAGCCTTGCCACTATCAAAGGAAACTTTGGTTTGGTCCAATCGAAGTTTTCGGATTTTTTTGCCCGGGACCAGTTTTTGACCCATGAACTATGAACTGATCAGTGGTGCCAATTTGTCTGATGAAGTAGCATAGCATGACACCGGACTGTTGGGATTTTACATAGAATGGATATGGGCGTAGAAACCGGTACCTTATCATGTGCAGGAATGTTCAGTCCATGGCTGTAGCAATGAGTTAGTGTATGTGATTTAGGCGTAGCGGCAGTGTCTTGGCTGCATCTGCTCATCGGGAGAACGACCATAAGATCGTATTCTTCGAGCGAAACGGTCAGCGTCATTACGAATTTTCGTTACGACTGCCGTTTAAGTCTAGACAGGTTGCTTTATTGTGTGACTGCTTTGACAGCTACCGACGGTTGGTTGAGTCAATTGCAGGTTCGGTATTTGGACTGGAATCTTGACTCTACCATGTTGTGTGTGTGGGCGAGTGCCACCCATGATCCCAGCGTCGACCATCAAGGTCTTAAACTTTTTACCCAGCGGGTTACCACCAGCTGTACGGTAGTGTTAATTGGTGTTTAGTGCAGATCTGGACTTGTACCAATTATCATTGGTATCTCAAGTATTCCTCTAAGTCAGCGGAGGAGTTGGCAGTGGTAGTGTGGGACAGCCAACAGTCTCATCTGCTTCATTTGGTTGCTGCAGAGGGTTCTCACACAAGGCTCAGTCTGGATACAGTTGTCAGTCTGTGTCCTCAGGATGCTCACGCCACAGTGGCGGTTGTTGACGGAGGTCTCAAATCACTTTGTCTAAACCCATACATGGGCCGGGGTTTACTCCCTTCGCTGGCCAAACCCCCCTCTCCGGCAGGCCCCGACCCCCCTTCGAAAATGTTGGCGGCTTTTTTGAAAAACAGAAAATTTCGGTCAAAACCCCTTCGACGGCCCAAACAAAACTTTGGCGACGTTTTTTGGAAAAGCGATTTTATACTCTCCAAACTCCTGCATGCGCCGAAAAGCCACAAAAAACCCCCCTCCAGTTTTTCCGACCCATATGTCTAAAACTATAATAATTTCACATATTGCGTTTCTAGCACAGCTCAACTTCACTCCGTTCGGACGTACTGTTGTGCCGCCGCCCATGAGTCTGTGGTCATTAAATTTAGTGGCACCGATTACGCTGGTAACTTGGAGCCGTAACTCCGTACTGGCTGCTGTATTGGACGATATGACCCATATATGCACTGGTAAGTAGGTAGTGCGTTGCGTGCTCTCTCAATTTTCATCAGACTAGTTTAGCTGCAACTGACGGCACAACAGTTACTGAGCTCGTTTCTTACTTGTATGTCTGGTATGCTGATTGTCTAAAAATGGAACGATTTTATGTAGTCCCGTAAACTGCAACATTTGGTGGCTTCAGCTGAACTTTGGTGCTAGAATGGGGATTGCAATTTTCTCTGCAGCTGGTCGATTTTCAAGTTAAACTGAAAATATTCTAGAAATGAATAATACAACAATGCGAACCAGACAACACGGTTTGCTTAACCAGACAATACGGTGTGCTCAACCACTCAATACGGTTCCATTTTTAGACTTGCTGTAGTTGTTGGTTTTTGCTGAAAGCGGTGTGTTCTAGATCGAAGACTGACGAACGCATCTCCCCGGATGCCTGTTACTTGACGTTCTGCGATAGTGACCTGCTCTGTTACGTCACCAATACAACAGTTGAATGTCAGATTGCCTACGTTGGCTTGGACCGCAACTCGCACTCTTGGTCTTTCTTGTAAGTCCTGCAGTAGGCGATTTGATATCATGCTTGTTATTAAGAGCCGGTTTTTCTAGGAATCGACTTTTGCTCCTTAACCTCCGGACAAATCTCAACTTTATCTCTCCGATTTGGCTAAAATTTTGTATTTTGGTCTAATTTAACCTAAAAAGATGTTTTATCACCTTCCCGGTCGTTTTCGTGAGAGTCAATTTTTCGACCGAACCTCAGATCTCGGCTTATAACTCTGGAACCAGTGAACGTATAAACTTGCGAATTGCATATTTATAATCACTTGAGCGTTCTCTTTCAAACGATACCCTACATGGCCGAATTTGAGAGAAAAAATATTTTTCGAACCCCTTCTGGGCCAAATTTGACCCCCCTAAAAGTGCGACTACCGCTATTTTATTTCATAAAAATGTAGCGCTATTTATTCGCTTTTGATAGCACAAAAAAAATCGAGAAAAAAAATGGGCGTCTAATTGAGTTTTTGGGCCTTGAAAGTTGTCAGGTCGAAAATTTGCCCAACATAAGATTGCCTTGTAAAGAGCATATCTTTGTCAATTTTGCACCGAGTTCAGTGATTTTTGCACACATATTGCACTGTGTCCCTGGCATATACTGCACAAATTTGACCTTGCTGGCTCTTGCTTGGCGCCAGTCCCAGTCGCTTTTCTTTACCTTCACTCAAACGTTCCGTTTTCGGTCAGTTCTTTATCGATTTGACCCAAATTGCAAGCAAAAATTAATGCTTCATATTTTCCAAGTTTGGTGCGAAGATTCCAACTTGTGTGGGTTTTATGACCCGAAAACTAAGAATCATAGTGGTCCATGCAAATTCTAATTTTTTTCGGTAATTCAAAGAATAGGGCTTTGAAACTTGCAGAAATGATTGGTGTTACCATTAGGTGTACTGTAACTTACTAGGTAGGAAGCCCAGCAGCTCTAAACGTACTAAAATTGCAGAATTTCAAAAATATGATAGTTAAGAAATCCGCACCTTCTGGCATCAAAGTATTGAATCAGTTGTAAAAGGACAGATTTTAGCAGATCGCGCGACAAATGGATGCACCTTAAACAATGTATGTATGTTTTTGAAATGCTTCAATTTTAGTGCCTTTTGAGCTACTCGGCTGCCCAGTATGTTATGCCTAATGGCAAGTTTCAAAGCTCTTTGAATTACCGAAAAAACTAACCCAACAGGCTTTCATGGGGGAAGAAAGGAAGGCTGGCTCCAGTTCAGTTACCAAGGAATCCTATTGTTCCTGATAGATACCAATACGGTCTACACATTTTGGGGTGATTATATTGGTGAGATAGCATCAGTGCAACTGTTTGTTGACGATCTGGACATCTCAAAACGGTATGACATTTGGTATGCATACCAAAGTGCCTAAAGTACATACCAACAAAAATTCATTTCAGGTCTATCTCATATCTCAATGAATGTTATTCCAGGGCACATGTTTTCAAGACCAAAATTCCAGTCAGTGCGCGAAGTCTAAATGGAATGCGGTTTATACTCACTTGGCGTATTTTAGATAATTAGACTCCTGTCCGTCCTGTTGCACGTTATGTTCAGTAATAAATACATAAATCTGGATTCTGAAATGGTTGTAGGTAGACATGGGCAAGCATTTCGGCTGATATGGAGGGGTACAATTTTCGATTCCTGAGGGGGCTGATGGGGGTGGGAGCGCCTGAGGGGGGTTGAGAGGATGTTACAGTAAGTAAAAAAGTCCGATTTTTAGCTAAAATCAAGGTTTTTGCTTATTTTTAGATAAAAATAAATAAGCTATTCTGAGCTAATTTACACCTAATCTAGCTAGGCATCTGGGCATGCTTTTGTCATAATTTTCTATACAACATTTTTCCATAAAGAAAATTGAGAGGGTAGAGGCTGGCTGAAAGGGGGGGTAGGTCAAAGCCAGAGGGGGTCAACCTCCCCTTCAGCCCCATTCCCCATGTCTAGTTGTTAGGTACGTTGTGATACCTAGTGACAAGACGGTAAAAATTGTTTACCGTCTTGTCACTAGGTATCACTACGTACCTAACAGTTGTAACGGACGTCATTTCAAAGCTCTTCTCTGT
The DNA here is from genome assembly GCA_030248155.1 of Sabatieria punctata. Classification (NCBI taxonomy): domain Eukaryota; kingdom Metazoa; phylum Nematoda; class Chromadorea; order Araeolaimida; family Comesomatidae; genus Sabatieria; species Sabatieria punctata. Next base: position 1,343 of record JASANB010002458.1, on the reverse strand, counting down.
AGTCCTCCACATAATGTTAAACCCACGGGTCAGGAAAAATGGGAGCAGGTTTTTGTAAATCTAAGTGATGCTGATTGGGAACAAATCTGGATTTCCCCAAAGAATCGAACCAATTCGATACAAAATCGAACCAAACGCTTCATGCTTTTATTGCAAGTCATATATGGATGATATTACCCACGCACTTTTCGAATGTCCTCTTATTTCTCGTTTGTGGGCCCAAATCGCACAAACATTTCAGCACATAGAACATCAAGAAGTAGACATCTCGCAATTGGCCATTCTACTAGGTTACTCAAAGAAGCCAAATACAGAAAAATGGATGAGATTTGCGTTAATTGCCAAACACATTATGTATGCTTGTCGCAGTACAAAAAGTGTACTTTCAGTGCAGTCATTTATGACAAGACTTACTGCAAAATTTTCCGTTGCCAAGTGTGTTCATGACCAGAAGCAAGAGCACAACAAGTACAGACATCAACCATATGAATTTGTAAAATGGATAGCTATCTAAATTGATGTACCCCTCCCCCATATTGTGATTTCAATATGTGTTGTCTGTTTATGATGTACATATCTGTGTGTCTCAAATTAGTTCTGTATTAACCTTTCAATAATAATAAAAAATGTTAAAAAAATAGACAGTAACAAAGTCGCAACTGTCGAATTATTAGAAAGATACTGCAGTTTATCAGGAAATTTTATTTGCGTTGTAAACTAATGTACATATCTTGAAATGTGACCAAGAAACGTAGAACTGGCGCCAAGCGAACAGTGCAGTATGTGCCAGGGATACAGTGCAATATGTGTGCAAAAAATCACTGAACTCGGTGCAAAATTGGCAAAGATATGCTCTTTACAAGGCAATCTTATATTGGGCAAATTTTCGACCTGACAACTTTCAAGGCCCAAAAAACTCAATTAGACGCCCATTTTTTTTCTCGATTTTTTTTGTGTTATCAAAAGCGAATAAATAGCGCTACATTTTTATGAAATAAAATAGCGGTAGTCGCACTTTTAGGGGGGTCAAATTTGGCCCAGAAGGGGGTTCGAAAAAATATTTTTCTTTAGAATTCGGCCATGTTGGGTATCGTTTGAAAGAGAACGCTCATGTGATTGTAAATATGCAATCCGCAAGTTTCTACGTTCACTACTTCCAGAGTTATAAGCCGAGATCTGAAGTAGGGCCGAAAAATTGAGTCTGACAAAAACGACCGGGAAGGTGATAAAACATCTTTTTATGTTAAATTATACCAAAATTCAAAATTTTAGCCAAATCGGAGAGATGAAGTTGAGATTTGTCCGGGAAGGGTCGACCCTTAGAAAAACCGGCTCTTAAAATT
>JASANB010002457.1:0-70513 GCA_030248155.1 Sabatieria punctata | reverse complement strand
AATAACAATAGGATAATCCTTACTAGAAGCTGTCTAAATCCTCCGAAGTCTACTTCGCACTGGAAAAAATTTTTAATTAAAATTGATTTTTTGGCAGAAATTTCGCTGGGCATTTTTTTCCGAAAATTTGATTTAAAGGGTTGGGGTCATTTCGGTGCCGACGTTTCGGTGCCGTTCATTTCGGTGCCGACGTTTCGGTGCCAGTTCATTTCGGTGCCGGTTCATTTCGGTGCTGATTCATTTCGGTGCCGGTTCATTTGGGTGCCGTTCATTTGGGTGCCTCACAAAAAATGTTTGGTAACTTGGTTTCAAATGAATGCTATACTGTATTATAATGGACTAAGCTACCCATCTTTATTGCCATGGAGGCACACAGTCACATGACAAGACACAGACTTTCTGGACACGGTTCTGCTGACTGAGCCCCCACCAATCAACACATCTGAAGCCACTCTGTCCAGAAAGGTGCGCACTACTCTGGCCCAGCTACGCTCGGGATACAGCGGGTTCCTATGCTCTTATCAGCACCGCCTGTACCCCGACATTTCGGAGCTGTGTCCTGACTGCAACCTCGAACGGCACACTACCAGCCATCTATTTGACTGTGCAACCAGACCTACTCCTCCTATGACGGTTCAGGACCTATGGACCGACCCAATTGCTACGCGCGCTTTCTTGGGGCTATAGCTGGATGGCGGCTATCAACAACAACAATTATGTGGAAGACACGTACAGTGGCGGCCAAAAGTTTGGACGCACCCCCAAAATTTTCAGTTTCCTGTTAATAACACCCGTTCTGTTTGCAGTTTGCAGATGAAGTTGCATGCTAAGTTTGTGCATAGTAGCCCTGCATAACCTGAAACCATATGGGGTTTGGTCCCCCTCACGTTGCTGTAGTATGAATCCATTTTCCAAAGACCCCAGAAAAAAGGTGGACAAAAGTTTGGACACACCAACTGATTTTTCAAAAAACGGAGCAACCTTGCAACAATAAAGAACAAGCAAGAATGAAACATGTATTTAGACGACTAGCACTTTGTTGGGAAGCCATAAGACTTGACCACAACTGCACAGCGCTTGGGCATAGAGTTGACTAGTTTCTGGCACAAAGAATTTTTCTGGGGTCTTTGGAAAATGGATTCATACTACAGCAACGTGAGGGGGACCAAACCCCATATGGTTTCAGGTTATGCAGGGCTACTATGCACGCAACTTCATCCGCAAACTGCAAACAGAACAGGTGTTATTAACAGGAAACTGAAAATTTTGGGGGTGCGTCCAAACTTTTGGCCGCCACTGTATATTTGAATTTTCCATGAATGGTTGTTTGTTATAAGCTAAACTGGTCAGAATTCATTATTGTTTTGTTGCTCAAAAACGGTAAAGAGACGTCTTTGTTCTGCGTAGCTGCATTGTTAAACTTTTAGTAAATTAGAAATAAAGAGAAAACTCTGAACAGAAGAGCTCTGACATGGTATACAGTCGCAAAATATGCAGCACCCAAATGAACGGCACCCAAATGAACCGGCACCGAAATGAATCAGCACCGAAATGAACCGGCACCGAAATGATCTGGCACCGAAACGTCGGCACCGAAATGAACGGCACCGAAACGTCGGCACCGAAATGACCGTCTCCCGATTTAAAATATCCCCAATTTTTCTGAATTTCGTGCACCTGCGAACAGCGGCCTGGCGTCCCCTCCTGACCCGCCGATCCTGCGCGATTATTGTGACATCGCCGAAAGTCTCCTGTTTGATCTCAGCCTTAGCCAGGCTGGAGGCTGGTGTCCTAATAAAGGCTAATGATTCTAGTTGGGAGAAGAAGAGATGCGTCCGCAGCCGGATCCGAAGACCATCTGGGACGGGCACGCGTCGTCCATCGATGCTACGACTAAGGCTGCTCAGTCGACGATTACTATTGAACAGCAGATAGCCGAAATTCACAAAGCCCAGGGGCTTCTGCCCGACCAGGAGAAAGAGAAAATCGGTCCGCCGCCCGCAAAAATACCTTCTCCACCTCTGAGGTGCGTTAGTTTTCTAACCAATTCATTTCCCTAGCCTCACCTTCTATGATGATCCAGACTAATGATAGGAAGTGCAATCGTAAAGCAACTTTGCCGATAAGTCGATTCTGAGAACAGTCCTAGAGTTTCTTGATTTTTCGATTAAAGTTGTGGAGATTAACCAAGTCTTTTCTAGACCGCCAGTTCCTGCTGCGCCTCAACCACGGCCGACTTTGGTAGCCACACGTCCGCCAACCGTGGCGGCAGTTAACGTGGTGCCGGTGGTTCCTGTGGTGGTGCACCGACAACCCCTGCCACCTCCTCAAGCCAGATTTATGCCTACTCCTATCAGCACTTCTGTACTATTTAGTCTCCTTCTTTGTCTATGACTGTAGCTAGACAGCTACAATCTTTCAGGGAATGATGACGTCAGGATTGAGTTTCGATGATGAGCCTCCTTACAAACGGACTCGCACTGAAGAGCAGCTGATACCAGAGGAACAGTTTTTGAAAAGCCATCAGGTCGGTTAGATTTGCGTTTTCCTTTTGCGTAGACCAATTTCTATTGGTTGTTCCGTACATGGGCTATCATTTCGGCCGAGGGGGTTGTAAATTTTCAAATCCTGAGGGGGTAGCGGCGGCTGATGAAGAGTTGAGGAGATGGTAAGCCAAAAGTTATTTTTTACTAAAATTAAGGGTTTTAGGTTTATTCTGAGCTCATTTACACCGAATCGAGACTCATCGTAATTTTCTGTACAAAATTCTTCCTAAAAGTTCCTGAGGAAGTAGCGGTGGCCTGAGGGGGGTAGGTCAGAGCCTGAGAGGGTCAACCCCTCTCACTGCGCCCATTGCTCTTGTCTGGGTGTGTTGGTCGAAAGTTTAGCACATGCATGTACCGCTTGTTAATTTCGTTCGGGTGAACAAATGCCATTAGATTTTTCCCAACACGCGCATTTGAACAACAGACAGACACGAAGCCATATGGCAAACAACACAAACAAGAGGCGAATACAATTTTTGTGCTTATCCTTTGCTTTGTGTTGGTCGGTATTGGCTTTGCAAAAAGGACTACCGTAATTTCAAAAACTGGTTACATTAGTGGTAGAGGTTTAGGGTTCAATCAACGTTCGTGTGTTGGTGCCGGCTGCTGCTGATCGACCAGAATGGAAGTTGGAAGGTCAAACGGTCAACATGCAACTGCAATTGACCGAGCAGATCGCAACAATTAAACAGAAGATACAAGAAATCACTGGAATGCCCAGCAGTAAACAGAAATTGACTTACGAGGTAGTGTTGTGTCCTTGGTTTTCTACTCTACCCTCTTTTTCTCTTCAACCCACATCTATTAACTGGTTCCTGTTTCAGGGTATGTTTGTGAAAGATTCACAAAGTCTGGCCTTTTACAATATGGCGAACGGATGTACTGTGACACTCCAACAGAAAGAACGTGGCGGCCGCAAAAAATGATTGCGTTTTTATGTTTTGAAATCATTATTTGTCTTGGAGGATTGTATGTGTGTGCTGGTGTTGATCGTTAAATGTTTGTCATACGCATAGCTGGCATAATTTACTGTCTTAAACAGTTCTTATCTGTCTTCACTAATCTACCAGTCTGTCATGCTTTTTTTTGTGGCAGTGACCTATCTAGTCAACGTGCGCTGCGGTTGTACGTGCCTTTTTGTAATCTCGAGATGATTTGCTCAAAGTCGTCTCCTTTTCTAACACGCCTCTGTGCAGCCGTTCGACTGACTAGCTGCCAACGAAGTCGCTATAACTTTGCCGGCGGTGCCAGTTCGGGCAAGTGGAAGGAGTTCTGGGGTTCACTGGCTGCTGTCAGTGTTGGTGTGGCGGCTGTTGGTGTTGGCATTCAATCGAGGGGAGACGGCTTGGCATTGAGACTGTTGGCTGAGGAAAATGAAGCTTCTCAAGAATACGAATACGAGCCGCCGGAACGAACAGATTTGCCGATCTACAAACGAGCTGAAATCGCTAAACATCAAGAGAAAGACACTAAAATTTGGACAACCTATAAAAATGTAAGGCAGTTGTTTACGTTTTTATGTGACACTTTTTACCATTGTGATGGCGCAGTACGTACATGTAACGTGTCGTCCACTAAATGCAGAGAAGGATCGGTAATCGGTGTGGTTGGGAATTCCGTTTAAATGATAAGTATACAAGGTTGCTATTAGAGTGCGAACAATACCTGAAAAACCCAATACCCCAATACCCAATACCCAATACCAATACCTGACACCCCCAATACCCCAATACCCAATACCCAATACCCAATACTTGCGTAGCTGGGCCAAAAATTACATTTCAGTGGACCGGTACATTCCAGTTGTGCACACAAGATTTATTGGCACTGGGATTAAAAATTTTTAGGGGCCTGGTTGGGCTACTGCCCAAGCAGGGTGAGAAAATTTTGAAAAAGTATCCTTTCAGAAAGCATTTAGAAGCCATTTTGAGCGTAAAATTAGTAGAAATTAACAGTTTTGGTAGTTAATAGTTCGTAATTCAGTCGTGTTTCTTATTTCCGGCGAATTTTTTCCTAACTCGGCTGGAAATTGTGTGCACCACTGCAATAGCCATGGGTACAGTACTGGTACATTATGGTGACATTTTTATTTTAGATAAGAACAGAGAAATTAATTACTGGTGTAGCGCTTAGAAAAGCGTACACTTTAGGAAATTCTACTAACGTTTAGTTGCTTTCACGCGAAAACAGCTTCCTAAACCAGATCATCGATCAACTTTTTCGATTTTTTTTTCAGATCAATTTTTCAGGTCCACATTTTCCTCTATTTTTACCTGTCCCAGTAAGTATTGGGTATTGGGGGGTAAAAACCCCAATACCCAATACCCAATACCCAATACCTGGAAAACACCCCAATACACCCAATACCCAATACCCAATACCCAATACCAGTTCGCACTCTAGTTGCTATGTAACACTCCGAATTTGCGACTGCAGCACGCTGGTTAGGGCCGAAGTACAGCTGAAAACAGACCAAAAAAGTTATGCTAAAAGTTTTGCTCAGACTGGACAGGTCGCAAAAATAGCAGGTATGGGATACTTTCATATTGGCTGTGCCATTAGGGATCAGATGACAAATTATTATCGGGTATTGGGGTTTTTGTCGCTAATTGGGACCTGTGAAAATAAAGAAATCGATGTTGATTGAAAAATTGATCTAGAAAAATCGAAAAGATTGAACTATGATTAGGTTTAGGAAGCTGTTTTTGTATTAATAAACTAAAAGTTAGTAGAATTTCTTATAGTGTCCCGGTTTTCTAAGTTGTACAGTAGTAATTTTATTTCCCTGTTCTTATCTAAAATAGAAAGTATGCCATTTCTAACCATACATGTAACAGGGGTCTGCCCCCCACCCGGCTTAGGCCAGACCCCCCGGATGGGGACCCCCTCCCCCGAGACGATTTCGCCGACCCCCCTCCGATTTTTCTGGCAAGTAATTTTTTGAGCAAATTTTTGCGATTTTTTACAATTTCAGACACAAAAATTTCCAAAATCGCCTGCAAAACAGCACTTTTTAGCTGTATTTCAGCCCAAATTAGCGATTTTTGGCGATTTTTAGCCGAAAAATTGCGATTTTTTCGATTTTTGAGCGTTTTTTACTGCCCGACCCCCTCCCAAAATTTTGGCTCAAACCCCCCGGTCGGCCCCAGACCACCCAACCCCACTCCCCCTTCGGCGGATGACCTGTTACGTACATGTATGTTTCTAACCGTACAGAATGTACCAGTACCGTACATGTACAGTTATCGCCAAAAAAACCGCAATGAAAACGATTCGTCAGGCGAATCGTTGTGACGGTTCGTCAGTAGAGTTTGGTTACGGAATTATGCAAGCCTGGGCCTCTCTCTACACGGCCCAGTATCAGATGATAGCAGTCAATTACATAATTAACCCCACTGTCTGCCTGCCTGATGCCTGACTGAGCGACCCGGCCGGTCCCTAATTAAACTCGCTGCTTGCTAGTTAGCCAAGTGCTATATTTACTTGGCGGCTCGCTGGCCAATTTTCCTCACCGGACAATCGCGTTTTTTTTTACTTTCACCTCCAAAACAGCATTTATTTTACTGCGCCGGCTATAAATTCACAAACATGCATATGTACGTATATACGCATGAACAAAGGATCAAGAACAAAGGAGAACAAAGATTAGACACAAATAATAAAAAATAGTATCTGCTAGGGAGACCGCTCTTTTCTATGATTCTAGCAGGTTTCTGTGAACCAGACTGGGCTTGTAGACAACTACCTTGAATTATTCTAGAATTCGTAGCTTCTGGGCTTGCGACAGCTGTACATAGTCGTGCGGTTTTCGCGTTATTAGTGGATCGCGTTAATTGCGTTATTCGGATTACCGTTCTCCTGTCCTACTACCGGTGGTGCTCGGTGCCCAACAAAAGGAACAAAAAATCCCGTCCCTGACCGGTGGACAGCCAAGTTGCGTAATACGGCAGCCCAGCAACAGCAGCGGGTCTGTCCTTGCGCAACTCCGTGATGGACCGGGGCTAAGAACAAAAGACGGGTAAAACGGAGAGCCCTCCCTGGGCCTACCGCTACTAGCCTACCCGTTTTACCGCTCCTACCCATACTACCGGTCATTTTGAAAAACGCCTTGTGTCAGTTTTGTGTGTACGCAAGGTAACAGGTGAAAAACGATCTGAGTTATGAAGACAAGGACTGCTGTTAGTCAAGCCCACCCAGACAGGCAACTGTTAGGGCCTCACACATTTGGACGCCCGCCCACGGACGCATTATGCCGGCCGCCAGTGACCGTTAGTCTAGCACTACTACTAGCAACTCCACTCCATGGCGGGCGAGCTCTGCTAAACTACGCATTTAACTTAACAGAATTAGATCACTGTTCTTTATTTGAAGTTTGCAGTTTTGTTGACATTACTATTAGGTGCATATAAATGTTTGTTTCCGAATTTAAAGCCGGTGCAGTGAAATAAATGCTGCTTTGGAGGTGAAGGTAAAAACGCAAATTGCAGGGTGGAGCGAAAGTAGCCAGCGACCGGTCAAGTAAATAGGACTTGGCTCACTAGCAGCGAGTTTAATTAGGGACGGGCCGGCCGGGTCGCTCAGTCAGTCAGGCAGGCAGTGGGGTCAATTATGTAATTGACAGCTACCTGATACTGGGCCGAGTAGAGAGGGGCCCAGGCTTGCATAATACCGTAACCAAACTCTACTGACGAACCGTCACAACGATTCGCCTGACGAATCGTTTTCATTGCGGTTTTTTTGGCGATAACTGTACGTACGCACCCAGGCAGTGGCGTATCCTTTGCGGTGGAGGTAGGAAGAGAAAGTCTGTCAAAAATCAGCGAAACTAATGAATTATGTACCAAACCTGTCTATTTTGTGCTCAGAATGCCTTTTAAATGCGTTTTTTGAGTACTAAAACTCGTAATTTGTGTTAATTTTAAGCTCAGAATCTTTTAAACCCGTTTCTGAAGGCTAATTTTACTAAATTTTCTCACCCTGGTTGGGCAGTGGCCCAACCAGACCTCTTCAAAATTTTGATCCTAGTGCAAAAGATCCTGCCTGCCACTGAAATGTACCTGTTCATTGAAATGCAATTTTTGGCCCAGCTATACAAGTATTGGATATTGGGGTTTTTCAGATTTTGTTCGCACTCTATTTATGTACTGTAATGCAATCGGGCACTTAACGCCATATTACAGTACCGGACCGGTGCCAAATATGGAGCCTATACCATATGGGGCTAAGTGCCTGACTGTGCAATAGGTTTACTTGCTTAGTAACGTATGTATGTACAGTAGAGCTGTTATTTGAAGGCGGTGTACGATATCACCGATTTTGTCGAAATTCATCCCGGTGGTGACCGAATTTTATTGGCTGCTGGTGCTTCACTGGAACCATTTTGGGGTTTGTACGCACAGCACAAAACAGAAGATGTGGCTGAGATACTGGAAGAACTGCGGATTGGAAGTGTTGACCCAGCCGATCGTCAGATTATGGTAACCTAGCCTAAGTCGCCCTTAAGAGGAACGGGGCTTGTCAATTGTTTCCGAAGACAACGGACATTTAAGGAGGAAAGATCGATTTCTCCCGATGATCCGTTTTCTGCTGAACCGACCCGTCACCCAGCCCTGTCGGTTAATTCTCAAAAGCCATTCAACGCCGAAACTCCCTCTTCTATACTGATCGACGGTTTCCTCACCCCTAACGAGTTATTCTTTGTGCGCAACCATTTACCTGTGCCTTTGGTACGAACGTAACGTAGGGAGTTGAGAGTTTATATGTGCGTGAGCGGAATTTCAGACAGACGAATCAAAGCATCGACTAACAATCGAATGTGCCAACGGAAAAACTAGAGAACTGTCTGTGGAACAGCTGAAAAAGAATTTCAAATCTGTTACTGTCACTGCCACAGTGCAATGCGCCGGTAACAGACGAAGGGAAATGTCCGAGTACAAAAAAGTCAACGGTCTTATGTGGTCAACCGGTGCCATTAGCAATGCCACTTGGACTGGTGTGCCTCTTAAGGTACAGAAAAATTCATTCTTATCCTTCTCTCAGGAGCAAACTCCAATTGAACTTGTAGGATTTACTTCTCTCCAGCGGCGTTAATCCTGAAAGCGACAATGTAAAACACGTACACTTCGAGGGAGCAGATTCAGACCCGACAGGTATGCTACTAAACTGCATTAATACGAGAATGTAGCATGTACACTGGATTAACTCAGTGAGCGGGCGACATGTGCTTTTCAAACTGTTCAAAAATTTTAATTCCTAAAAATACTCAGTTTTGAAAATGTAATTTAAAACTGAGCATTTTTAGGATCAGGATTTTACATGGTCCGACCAGAACACAATATGACGTACGTACTACCTTGCATTCGGCTTAGAAAGGAGCAGACAGTTTTCTATGTGTAGGTGGTGCCTGGACACGAGGCCAAAAATTCCGTACAGAATTCAAATTATTTTCGTGAAGTTAAATTTGCCCAAAATTAGATATGTAAAAAACTAATTTTCGTAAGATAACGATTTTAAACGAAATGATTTTCGAAAAATCAATTTATTTAGAATAAAATTTAGAATCTTGTGCATAGTTGCCTAGAAGGAGGGTGCGCAGTTGCCAAAAATGTATTTTGGCAAAAACTGCTTCAGGAAGCTTTAACCTAGCGTACCTTCTGGTAGCCTTTTATTTTTGTCCCCTGGGCAGACATGGGCAAAAGGGGGGGCTGAGGGGGGGTTGGCCCCCCATCAGGCTCTGATCTACCCCCATCAGCCGGCCGCTACCCCCCATCAGAAATTTTTGGGAAGAATTTTGTATAGAAAATTATGATAAAAATATGCCTGGAATAGGCGTAAACGAGCTCAGAATAGCTAATTTTAACTTATTTCAATGAAAAATAAGCAAAAAAACCCTGATTTTCGCCAAAAATCGGACTTTTTGGCTTACCACCCCCTCAGCCCCCCATCAGGCGCTCTTACCCCCTCAGCCCCCCTCAGGAATTGAACATTCTACCCCCCCATCAGCCGAAATGCTAGCCCATGTCTGCCCCTGGGCCCTTGTGTACTCGAAGTTTACTGGAAACCAACGTGTTAGTTTACTGAGGAATGAATAAACGCTCAATCGTAAGTGATGCTGGGCTGTATTAGCATACTGACTGAGCGTGTTTCAACGTAGTGTCACTTCAGGCCAGCGCTATGGAGCGTCAATTCCAATCGAAAAGGCTATGAGTCCTGAAGTGATCGTAGCGTACGAGATGAACGGTCAGCCACTACCCAAAGATCACGGCTACCCTCTGCGCGTAATTGTGCCAGGTTTGTATACACTTTTTTTTATATTCTCCATTTCTCTGATCAGTCACTACGAACGTGCGCGCATGGACGCAAAATCAAAACTTTCACCGGCATACAAACCATACCGCTCGTCATGAAACAAAATGGTATAAGGCCTCCATGAAAACATGTAATGGAAAAAAGACGGTCGCACTTGACAAACTGCAAACATCAACAATATAATACTACGTTCAAAAAGAAAACAGAGGAAAAGGTTAAACTAGATAGCGATGGTGCTTCTGCGCAGTTCGGGATTTTCACCTTCGTCGCTTTCGTCCAGTTCGGCCTCACGCTGCCGCTCCTCCCACTTGGCTTTCAGTTTGGCGTTTATGTGCAGCGTCTTCTGCTGTTCCCAAGGAAAGTCCGGATTGCCGAAGTGACCGTTCTCGGCTGTCCGTTGGTAGATCGGACGCTTCAGATCCAGGTCCCTGAACGCCACCAGTCAACCGGGACAGGGAAAAAGAAGTCGGTCACTCACCTGATAATCACTCCCGGTCTCAGGTCGAAGTTCTCGTGGATTATCTCAAGAATGTCTGCCTCGTCTAACAACGACGTGCCGTAATTGAAGACCAGAACTGACAACGGTTGAGCCACTCCGATAGCGTAGGAAATTTGCACCAGACACCTACGACACAGTCCGGCCTTGACCAACGACTTGGCGATCCAACGCGCTGCATACGCTGCTGACCGGTCAACCTGAAAGAGACAGCTTGAAATAGACAGAGAAAGAGACTAGAAAAAACCTTGGACGGGTCTTTGCCACTAAAGGCGCCGCCACCGTGCGCACCCCATCCACCGTATGTATCGACAATTATCTTCCTCCCAGTTAATCCAGCGTCTCCCTGCAAGCAGAGCAAAGGTTAGGTTCGGTTGGCTTGGGAGCAGGCAGAGTACCATGGGGCCGCCGGTGATGAACGTTCCGCAGGGGTTGATGTGGTAGACAGTCTTGTCGTCAAGCATGTGAGAGGGAATGACGGCCTTTATCACCTTTTCCTTGATTTCTTGTCGAACCTGCTCTAGCGACACGTCCGGACTGTGCTGCCCCGACATCACCACTGTGTGCACGCGCTGCGGTACCATCGCCCCCATCTGCGGATGGTATTGGATGGTCAGCTGCAATTGTAAAGCTTTGCACACCTTTGAAGCGGGTTCAGCTGAAGGTTTGACGTCGGAGCCATATATTATGTAACAGAAGGGATGACTTCTAGCTAGGGGTAGCCCCAACCCTAATAGTGCGCTTGGTTGTACCCGTACCATACCGTAAACTGGATAGTTCCCAGAAAATTATAAAAATAAAATAGCACACGATATCCAATAAAATGACCGCATTTTTGTTACAATTTCCGCATACATTAGATTGGGTTGAAAAATTGTTACGTTATGTGCCAAATTTAATTTGTTAAAGCTTAACCAAATGCTGTGAAAACGAAGAATAGGTTAAAATTTCAAAACCTACAGATAGACTGTAAAAATAAACTTTTCATTTTGCTGTCCTTTCCGCAAATATTAGCCAAATGACTTGCAGAATACCTGCCAAAAACAATTTTTACATTTGAACTATACTCAGACCTCACTAGTACTCAGCGGTATGAAGTGCAAGTGGTTGTACTTGGCTTTTGGAGTCGGGTCTAGCCCAAGGCAGCGTGCCGTCTCTACGTAGTTGGTGCAGTTTCGCGTTGAGTTTGTGTGCGAGCAGCAAGGTCAGTGGCATGCACTCTTCAGTTTCGTCGGTGGCGTAACCGAACATCAGACCCTAAAAAGGTGTTCTACTCTTATCGTCTTGTCATCGGTAACGCAAGCAGCGCAACCTGATCACCGGCGCCGATATCCTCGTCGCGATGGCCGATGTGTACGCCTGCGGCGATTTCTGGCGCTTGCTGCTCCAGTGCCACCAGAACGTTGCAAGTTTTGTAGTCGAACCCTGAAAACAAATTGAATGCAGGTCAAGGTTATTTTACTGGGCACACCCATCTTCACAGTAGTTATAGCATCACGTACAACACCCACCTGCTAAGACCCTTTCTTACTCTGGGAAGAAAGTTTTTGGTCAATCAAAATTGATAAACTTGTAAATAAGCCAATTTGAGTGATTTTAGCCCAAAACTCTGCGACTTTTAATACCGTAACCCTGCATGTTTGGCTCACACCCCAGTGATGACCTGTGTGGTATATTAGCTATCTAAGTTTGGCATTAAACTGCCCTATTCCCGGGCTGGTAAACTAAGGCTCACGCTTAATAAGGGAACTATTCAAAGGCGGCCTGTTATGAGAATAGAGGGAATGCCGATAGCTAGTACCTTTGGAGCAGGTATCGTATCCGATCTTCTTAACTACGCCCCTAACGACTTTCTGATAGTCAACGTGGGCTTTGCTGGTGATCTCCCCGCAGACCAAAATCATCCCCGTTTTCGTTACCGTTTCTGTAAACATGGTAACGAGTTAACGAGAATATCATCATCGGCTCCATTTACTAGCAGCTAAAAACACTGGTCAACAACCACCAACAAGCAATCCCGGTTATTCTGCATCGTTTATAGAATAGAGGGTGAGTAGTGTCTGTGTTTTCTCACCACAAGCCACTTTGGCGTTCGGGTCCTGAGCCAAATGGGCGTCGAGAATTGCGTCAGACACTTGGTCGCACATCTTGTCCGGATGGCCCTCTGCCACCGACTCGCTCGTGAACAGCAAGTTCTCCGTGTGCCAGGCAGTCAGACTTTCCTGTCGCTCTCTCTTGCCGTGGGTAGGCACTCCATTCTGAACCTTCTCCATGCTTCAACTGCACTGCTGAAAATACACACACTAACTGAACTGACGATGAGAACGCACGGCCTCCGATTGATCTTTATCTGCACGCCGTCATGGCGACGCAAAACCTACGAGCCGGCGGGCGCCGCCGCCGCCGCAGTGGAAATGGCTGGCCGCTATAAAGCGCCTGACTGGCCGTGTGCGCCTGCCTGGGCCGCCAAGCTAAAGCCGCTTAGTTCAAGCGAAGATTAACGATGCCCGTGCACAATAGACCGAATTGTTTGAATAGCGGTTTTGCATTTTATTCCGTTCCGCTGCGCTACGTCCGTGGGTGGCTTTTCAATTGCCCGGTACATAATCGCGTGATGGCATGCGCAAGCGCTCATAAAATGCATTGTTTGTTGTTTCGGCCATCTGGGTCAACAATCGTTTACAGTTGACGCGATTTTAGGTGTGGTGGGAGCACGACAGGTGAAATGGCTGACTCGTATAGCACTAAGTGCGGAGGAAAGTGCCAGTCACTGGCAACAGAAGGACTACCGCATGTTTTCGCCGAGTGTTGGTTGGGGAGACCTCATAGATTACAGTAGCGCCCCTTCGATTCAAGAGTATCCGGTACAGTCAGCCATATGTGAACCTGCAAACGGATCGGTACTGCCGAAAGGTTTACCATTCCATATCCTCCTCTCTATGGTCTCTAATTGCTGACAGTTTGTTAGGAACAACAGAGGTTGAGGTCAAAGGTTACGCCTGGAGTGGCGGTGGCAGGGGAGTGGTGAGGGTGGACGTCTCGGCAGATGACGGCAAAACCTGGCATTGCAGCGAATTAGAACAAGATCCGCAACAGAACATGGTTGTCGGCAGTTTTCGAACACTTGCGTAGCAACGGGAAACCACTTTCATTGCAGAATTCCATGTGGGCCTGGTCACTGTTCAAGACTACAGTGCCTATTCCTAAAGATCACAAAGGTCAGCTGACGTTGGTGTGCAAAGCTACGGATGCCTCTTACAACTCTCAGCCCGAAACATCTGTAGGCATTTGGAATGTGCGAGGACTGCTTAACAATAGCTGGAACAAAGTCACTCTCAACTGCAGCCACTAATCTGCATTTTCTGCTTTCACAGTCACAAATCGTCGCCACTATGGTAAAACGAGCCAAGTAACAGAAAGTGGAAATCGAGAAAATCGCCTTTTAAATATTTGTTACATTTTCGTGAATTAGCTTCAATATCAGTTTAAATATATTTTACCTAAAAAACAAGTACATAATTGGTGTGCAAAACATTCTGCATGTGTCACGTGTGTTAAATTAAGTCAGCTAACAGGAAAAGCACAAAGCACTTGGCTCATTTTACCAGGATCACGTGATGATGTCCGTGCACATGCCTCTGGTTACGTGGCTGTATCTCCTGACACAGAGCGAATTTCGACTTCGTTCCTTTGCCAAAACGTTTTTAGGTGCTTTAGCTATAGTTTTTCGCGCTTAACTCCATTTTTTCCATTTTGTTATTTGGCTCGTTTTATCATAGTGGCGACGAAATGGTACTGGTACCAATTCCTTCAACATTCATACCATTTGTGGTACCGGTAGCTATGATAGCCCTAAATGGTGGTAATAAAGTTACCGCAAAACAGTACCGCTCCCGGTACCGGTGCCATAGTGTGCCGTTAAGTGCCTAACTGTTCTACGTGATACCTCTGTCAAGGTTTTAGTGTGATGATATGTGCAATCTTTTTCGAACTCGCTAATCAAGTACAGAATGAAGCAACCAGTAACCTACACCCTCACACCTAGCTCACTGAATCAAATCAAGATACGACGAAAAAGACAGCTTACAATGAAGGCCGGACTTTGAAAAACAGCACTAGGCTTCAGTAACCGTTTTTACTGGTTTTCGCTCCAAGCGCATGTACAGTACATGTACGTACAGTAGATGACAATGACAATTTCTAAAATTAAGACTACCGGACTGAACCGTGACAACAACCAACACACGACTAGTCATTCAATCAGTTGCACACAATCAGATAAGAAATCAGTAGAGTATAAGGAAAGATGATAGCCAGTTTACATGGCAGTAGCAGTGACAGAACAGACGCAGAGATCAGGGACTGACACCAAATTCTTTATCAAACGCTTCACCTAATTCGTGGATTTTGGCATTCTCCACTGTCTCCGATGGTGAGTGATCTTTGTAGAAAAGTTTGTAAATCATTGCCTGAAGCAAATTCACTTCAGCCAACGAAACAGTCTACGTGAAGTACCAGCATCTTGCAGAAATTACCATAAAGCAGACACACAGCTAGGGTAGTTAAGCCTAGCCAGGATTAGCAGGTCATCGGGAAGGGGTTGGGTACTAAAAACGCTCAACAATAGCAATTTTGGGCTAAAATCGTAAAAAAATCGTACATAAGGCAACAGGGCCATAAAATGAAAGAGTGGTGCTTGTTTTTGTTTGGTTAGCAATTTTTCTACGCAGTGTTCTACCTTGGCAACGGTTGCAGTAGGAACGCTCATAAAAGTGGGACTGAATGTGTTGATGCCTTTGAGGACGGTGACCAGAACTTTCTCTCCGAACCGACTCTCCTGTCTGTCACACATTAGCGTGGCCGGACGAAATATGGTGAACTTGGAAAAACCCATCTCTTTTATTTCTTGCTCCACTTGGCCCTGAAACAGTGTAAAGCAGTAGGAGCGAAGAAACAAAACAAACACCTACTGTAGGTAACTACTAAGTATGTACGTACCTTAACTTTCATGTAAAAGAATGACGAATCCTTGTTGGCTCCAGTGGATGAAACAAGGGAGAAATGCTGACACCCCGCCTCTTTGGCTATCTTGGCACTGTTGACTATGTAGTCGTGGTCGACTTTATAGAAGCCATCCTAAGAATAATGCGCAACGCTATTAGCGGACATGCACTGTTCTGGTTGGCACAGGGTGCACTTCTCCTCGTGTAGTCAGAAGAAAGATGCGCTCTCACTGAATACCTTTCCAGACTTGGTTCGCGTAGTGCCGAGACAGCAAAACCCAATTGGACAGTCTTCAAAGGCTGACTTGTGCTCATCCAGTTTTTCAAAGTCAACAACCTTCTGATCCTATACAGTAGATGCCTTTTACTGTTGAGTTAGGACAGTTTCTACTGGTCAGCAGACTGTTCAGTACGTACTGTAAGAGCTGCCAATCACTCGTACACCCTGATTGCACTCAGTGAATACTGTACTGTACATGTACAGTACGTCACTACATGCCTACCGCATTTTTGTACAGTTCCTGACCACTGTAGTCGACTTGTCTCCGCCCAATCAAGACCACTTGCTGGAAGAAACTCTTTTCGAGCAGCAGTCTGGTAACTTCTTTGCCAACTTCCCCAGTATACCCCAGCACGAACGCCTTCTGTGTTTTGAAAGTGGCCGAGTTTGCAGCAGCCATTGCTCTGGGAAGAAAAAACAGTTAACGGCCCCTATCTACAGTATACACGCACAGCATGACGGCAGGCAGTTACTTATACATGGGTACCACTACACCTAAACCGTCATACCCATGCCGTTATGTTCCTACATGTGACAGCAAAACCTGAACCCCGCCCCTAACAGAAATACTACAGTGAAGTCAAGTACGTACGCACATACAAGCATTAGCCATTCTTATGTACAGCATTAAGTATCGTCAAGGAAATCACCTTGAGCAAGATAAACTAGGGAGAACTCAGAAAGTTTAATGTACACACGTAGTACTCACGTACAAATATAATACACTATGTATAAACGTAGTTATGCAATGGGCAACATGCCAATTAAAGATTTGGTTGCAAAATTTTTCAAATCCGACACGTTGTCAAAGGACTGTGCCCGTTGAATTAGCTCGCCGAGTTTCTAAAATGTCGTGCTTTAATTGTCGTTGTCTGGAGATGCGTTACAACCTTGGACAGACCAAAGTTTAAATGTGATTAGAACGACTTTTTCTAATGTAAAATTTTGTATGTACAGGGTGTGCCAAAAAATAACAACCCAGCAGATTTTTCGCTGTAGCAACCGCAAACCTCAACCGATTTGAATGAATCCTTTTTTAAATGAAAGATAAATAAATTCTTGAAAGATTGATGTAACGTTTATTAATGTACTCTGCTTAGTTCCTGAGATATTCACTCTCAAAATCAAAACTGTGATTTTGGCAGTGAACAAGAGGGAATTTTTCTTTTTCCGCTGCACTTCGTAATAAACCGGATTCCTGCTACCGCTGAGGGCTATTGGAGGCTTTACTGGTGACACATAAACTCGGTTCACTTCAACAGTAAAGTGTCATTGGCCCCCAGCAGTAGGAATCTGCTTTATTATGAAGTGCAACGGAATCGCTCTTGTTCTTTGCCAAAATCTGTTTGAATTTGAGGGCAAATATCTCAAGAACTAAGCAGTGAATCTCAATAAAAATTGCATCAATCTTTGAAGAATTTATCAATCTTTCATTCAAAAAAGGATTCATTCAAATCGGTGAAGATTCATAGTTGCAAAAGTAAAAAATCTGCTGGGTTGTGTTTATCACTCTTGTTCACTGCCAAAATCTCTGTTTTGAATTTGAGGGCAAATATCTCAGGAACTAAGCAGGCTATCTTAATAAGCGATTCATCGGTCTTTCAAGAATTTATTTATCTTTTATTTAAAAAAATATTCATTCAAATCGGTTACGATTTGCGGTTGCTACAGCAAAAAATCTGCTGGGTTGTTTTTTTGGCACACCCTGTAATTCAATGGTGTCCCAGGTCGCTACGGCCACTGCGAATGCCACTATTCCCGATTTGCCGAACCCTACTTTTTTCAAAAAAGTTGAATTTCAAAAATAATGAAAAGTTGATTTTGGAATTGTTCTCAACTATTTTAAAAGGCAGTGGTCTCGGTTATGCTTCAGTTGAAAGCTCGGGAAATATCCCGTCTTTGCCTGTCTGTAGTCAGATTTTGAATCGGCCAAAAATTTGCTTAAAGCGGCGCATTTAAAAATGACTCAGGGACCAGCACAGCATTTCGACTGGGTGTATGCGGCGGGCAGCATATAAAATTTTAAAGTTTTTTATACCGTTCGATTCGTCTCATCAAACTCTTTCGTTTAAAAATATTTCCAGTCTGGCACAGACGCTTCTAAGTGTAGAAAATTGGAATAACCGAAACAAATGTGCTTTTTTGTGATTTCATCCACTTGTTTGCTGTGTAACTTTTGACTGGAGCTGGACGGAGAGATTTTGGCGTAGTTTTCAGTTTTCACGACACTACACAGCTTGTGCGCGTCGAAAACAATTAATGCTTACCAAGTATACTGTACCTGGTCAGAAATGGCAAACACGTTTGTCACAATTTTATACAGAATTTACGCAAGTGCTGGATGGAAAATCGCTGCAGATGCACTGGAAATTTTGTTAAATTTTGCTTCTCCGCATAAAGATTTGGGGCCCATTGAACAATCCAAGAAACAGCTATTTGATAGAAATCGTTGTTAATAAACAAGTTCATGCACACAGAGTACAAAAGCTCTTTTGTATTGGCAAACAGGAGCATTGGAGAGAGTAGATTTCGACCCTCTATTGTATTTTTAGGGGTGCTTTTTAGTCCCCCTAAAGATTTTATCCCTTAAAAGCCAAGATGCAAAGAACGCACCCTGAAAAATTTCAGAATGTAAAATTACAGGGGACAGAAAAAAATTAGGGGGTAAAAGCTTTATGGGTTTTAAAAATTTTATGGGGGACGGAATTTAGGGGGTACACATTTTACAGTGGGCAAAAACACTCTGGTAATAGAGAGTGCAAAACATTTCTGGAACTGAAAAAATTAAAGGGGGAATTTAGTAGTGATGTAAAATTATGGAACTTGAATTTCAATTCAATTACAATTAAATTATGGGCTCAGTTTTTAATTTCAATTAAATTAAATTAAATTAATTGAAATAGTTTTCCAATATTTTCAATTGCAATTATATTTTCAATTAAATTATGAAACGTCGGAAAATTTCAATTATGCAATTTTTTGCAATTATTTTTTCAATTTTTTTATTTTTGCTGTTAAACGACAGTGACAATTGGCCAGGACTTAGAAGAATGTCCATGTAAAAGCTTAGAGCTACTGTTGGCAAGTCCGACTTGAACCTGGACTTATTAATAGGTTTTTAACCTGAAATCTGTGGACTTGAACCTGAACCTGAACCTATTTTATTTCAGCCGGACTTGAACCTGTTTCGTTTTACTGGACTCACTCAATAGGTTCAAAATTTGAGTTAAAATTTAGGCAAAAATTGTCAAATTTGCGGTTGGAATGCACAACATTTTCATGGTTTCTTGTTTTTACACCTATTTTTCAAACTGAATATGCGTGAAAACGAAACTACTGCCCCATAAAATGTGGTTTTCTTCTTTCATTACTAGTAGACAGCCTTATATAGCTCAGAAAACTTGCCAGCAGTGCAAAATTTGAACAATTCTTGAAATTATCAGTGGACTTGAACCTGAACCTATTGTCCAGGTTTTTTAGATGATGGACTTGAACCTGGACTTGAACCTGAAATTTCGATGTTGGACTTGACTTGAACCTGAACTTATTTTTTTAACCCCGGACTTTCCAACAGTATTAGAGACACAGTGGTTAGCCTGCTGCCCAACCAGGCGAGAAAATTTTTAAAAAATTGCCTTTAAAAAAAGCATAAAATGGCATTCTGGGGGAAATTTACAGAGTTCATTATTTATTAAATATCAGTACATAATCTAAAGGTTTTCAGCATTTTTCAGCAACATCACATCCTAGGTACTAGACTAGGCACCTTCGCAAAAAAGGGGTGTAAACCCACCATACAATTGTACATTCAAAAATCACTTTTTTTACTTTTATGAACTACAGAATAAAAAGCAGAGTATGAAATATTACAAAACAAAGTGAGGTCAGTACAAAGAGGTGACAAAGTCCAAATACTTTTTTGTTTGAAGTCATTAGCGCCTCTGATACTTACGCATTTTCTCACATTCACCACAGGAAATAATTGAAAATATAATTGAAATTCCAGGCGAATTTCAATTAAATTACAATTAAATTATGGCCCAACTTTTGAATTTCAATTAAATTAAATTAATTGAATTGAAATTAAAAACAGGCCAATTATGCGAATTTCAATTACAATTAAATTAATTTTTTACATCACTAGAATTTAGGGACATCACAACTTTTTTCTGTCTCTCAAATTTTTTTGCCCTGTACTGTACCATCACGATGCTTTCCCCGTAATTTTTACCCACTTTTCATCTTTCTGATCTCTTCCATAATCATTTTTGAAATTAAACTTTTTGAAAAAAGTAAGGTTCAGGAAATCGGGAATTGTGGCATTCGCAGTGGCCGTAGCGCCTGGGACACCAGTCAATTACATACAAAATTTTACATTAGAAAAAGTCGTTTTAATCAAATTTAAAATTCCGTCTGTCCAATGTTGTAACGCTTCTCGAGACAGCGACAATTTAACATGCATTTTGCGAGAAAGTCAACTTAGGATGTTCAAGCAACTTTTTTTCGCGGATCCTTCTGGTATCCAAATATGTTAAAATAGATGTCAAACGAACACCAACGGTGCATGTTCGAACACCAGCGACCCCCTAGAACCGGAGCTGTACCCCCCAAAGTTGGGTCGGCAGCCCCTTTTCGGCCATTTTCTCGACATTTACTCAAACGATCACCATTCACTCGCTTCTCAAGAGTCAGAACAGGCGTGCACAGCGAGATATTCTCCGAAAACTACGAAATTTAGCGAAATTCCTACTCGATTTTTTTCCGAAAAATCGCTGTAACTTCTGCCATATATGCGGGGTCAAGCTGATTTTTGCTAGAAAGATAAAACGCAAAATACCAAACAAAATTAACCTATTTCGGAGGCAAGTTGTTGGGGTCAGGGGGGGGTGTTTTGCAATTTGAAGCCAGTCAGAAAATATTTTTTTTGCTCAGAATTAAACACAAACACACCATTCTGGTGCAGTTTTACCGCTGATTACGAATATGAACTCGGTTTGGCTGGATTCCTTTTGGTTCGGGAGAAATTTGCATCCAAATCTTTGAGTGGCTGTATTTCTAAAGTGGCACTGCTCATTAGCATGAGCAAGAACCATGCTAGAAAGCAGTTTTTCTTATGTAGTTTTTGATGCTGATTCTGAAGATAATCATATTTTTTATCTACGTTGAGCAGTTCTGAAGATATGGGCATTTTGAGAATTTGCGAACAAAACCATTGCAGTTGGTATGCAATGGTGGTTTGAAATGTTACTCAATTCTGTCACATGCTAGATACGGAGCCATAGAATTAGCATCACGTAATGCAGTTTTTGCCGCTGATTGTGAAAATTACCTCTATTTTTCAATCGGACGGCTTCTGAGTGAGTTACTTAGGCCTGGTGCCCTGTCATCCACATTGCAAGAAATTTATCAAACAGGTGCGTGAAATAGTAACTGTTATATGCAGTTTTCTTCGCTGATTCAGAATATGACCTTATTTTTGCGCTACAATGACCTTGTCACGAGTTATAGACCTCTAAAGTTACTTCAATATCCATGCTTTCAGGAGTGGTAATCTGGAAATAGATAGTCTGTGCTTTGGCACTTGTGAAGCGAATTATCTATCAAAAATACTGTATCCGACCTATTTTGAACCGCTGGTTTCAAAAATGACCTTACTTCTGCTCTACAAGCTATTGATTTTAAGATACAACTTTCTGCACTTCTTTCACAAGAATATGACAGAACCTTAAAATGAAAGGCTTGTAGAGCAGAAGTAAGGTAATTTTATAAATCAGCGGTCGAAAATAGTTCGGATACACTATTTTTGATAGATAATTCGCTTCACAAGTGCCAAAGCACAGACTATCTATTTCCAGATTACCACTCCTGAAAGCATGGATATTGAAGTAACTTTAGAGGTCTATAACTCGTGACAAGGTCACTGTAGCGCAAAAATAAGGTCATATTCTGAATCAGCGAAGAAAACTGCATATAACAGTTACTATTTCACGCACCTGTTTGATAAATTTCTTATAATGTGGATGACAGGGCACCAGGCCTAAGTAACTCACTCAGAAGCCGTTCGATTGAAAAATAGAGGTTATGTTCATAATCAGCGGCAAAAACTGCATTACGTGATGCTAATTCCATGGTTCCGTATCTAGCATATGGCAGAATTGAGTAACATTTCAAACCACCATTGCATACCAACTGCAACGGTTTTGTTCGCAAATTCTCAAAATGCCCATATCTTCAGAACTGCTCAACGTAGATAAAAAATATGATTATCTTCAGAATCAGCATCAAAAACTACATAAGAAAAACTGCTTTCTAGCATGGTTCTTGCTCATGCTAATGAGCAGTGCCACTTCAGAAATACAGCCACTCGAAGATTTGGATGCACATTTCTCCCGAATCAAAAGGAATCCAGCCAAACCGAGTTCATATTCGTGATCAGCGGGTAAAACTGCACTAGAATTGTGTGTTTGTTTTTCATTCTGAACAAAAAATATTTTTTGACTGGCTTCAAATTGCAAAACACCCCCCTGACCCCAACAACTTGCCTCCGAAATAGGTTAATTTTGTTTGGCATTTTGCGTTTTATCTTTTTAGCAAAAATCAGCTTGACCCCGCATATATGGCAGAAGTTACAGCGATTTTTCGGAAAAAAATCGAGTCGGAATTTCGCTAAATTTCGTAGTTTTCGGAGAATATCTCGCTAACCGGGTAAGTTCCGGAAGCGCTGTGTGCAGCGTCTGAAAGGCAACTGTCAGGGCTATCCAACCATGTGCACGCCTGTTCTGACTCTTGAGAAACGAGTGAATGGTTATCGTTTGAGTAAATGTCGAGAAAATGGCCGAAAAGGGGCTACCGACCCAACTTTGGGGGGGGGTACAGCTCCGGTTCTAGGGGGTCGCTGGTGTTCGAACATGCACCGTTGGTGTTCGTTTGACATCTATTTTAACATATTTGGCTACCAGCCGGATCCGCGAAAAAAAGTTGCTTAAACACCTTCCCTTATAGCTAAGTTGACTTTCTCGCAAAATGCATGTTAAACCAATATTTGTATTGAAACAACACACCTACATACAGTACTTGTCTCAAGTCTGACTGAGACGGGTACGTACAGCTCAGCAGTTATTTTTTAGTATACATACAGGCGGGCTATTTTATCTATAGCTGATTTCGTTTTGCTGTAACTTTTGTGTTCGTCACACAATTGCGCTGAAATTTTCACATAACATGCAGAAATCCTCAGAATTTTTACTCTCAAAAAACTTAGCCAAGTCTGTCACTTCAACTGCTAGTTGAGCAGTTCTGTGGAAGTGCATAAATAGTGGTTGAAGTATCAGACTTGGCTAAAATTTATAGAGTAAAGGGGATGTGCGCATTTTGTGTTAAAATTGATTGACCAACACAAAAGTTACAGCAAGACGAAACCAGCGATACTATGTAGATAAATGGCCCACCTACGCACATACAGCATTACAGCGACACTCGCTTCCCAAATAGAAATAGTGATCCAAAAACTTCGCACTAAGCTTTCAATCTACAGGGTGTCTCAAAAAATGATCACATTTCTTTTTACTGCCATTTCCGCAAATTTTGACCAAATAGGCTGAAATTTGGACCATAGGTGCCAAAACTCGGGCAATTTTATGTGTTAAAATTTGGTGCACTAGGCTTGACTCATTCCCGAGAAATTTAAAAAAAAGTGAAATTTGTTAAATCAATAGTGAAAGCCGGTCACCGAAAAAATGATCACATTTCTTTTCACTGCCATTTCCGCAAATTTTGACCAAATAGGCTGAAATGTGGACCATAGGTGCCAAAACTCGGGCAATTTTATGTGTTAAAATTTGGTGCACTAGGCTTGACCAATTCTCGAGAAATTTCAAAAAAAGTGAAATTTGGTAATTTCAATACCAAAAGCCGGTCACCGAAAAAACGTTACATTACATTATCGCCTAAACTCTAACGATAGCGTTGGAGTTCATGCGTCAACTTTTTACACACGAATTACCCTGAACTTCTGCGTTTACACTCAAAATTTCATCCAATTCCGTCAAAAATTAGAAAAGATATAGGAAAAGGAAATGTTTCCATTTTTCGGTGACCGCCTTTCACTATTGAAATTACCAATTTTCACTTTTTTTGAAATTTCTCGGGATTGAGTCAAGCCTAGTGCACCAAACTTTAACACATAAAATTGCCCGACTTTTGGCACCTATGGTCCAAATTTCAGCCTATTTGGTCAAAATTTACGGAAATGGCAGTAAAAAGAAATGTGATCATTTTTTTTTGAGACGCCCTGTATTTTTGAAAAGCACAATGGCTCAGAAACCGTCCCAGTTATGGAGTTTGTACTGTTAAACCAACCTTAAAATCCAGCTCAACCGACGCAGGGCATTCGGTCGACTGATGCAGAAATAGCTAAAGTTGCAGTGACAGTTAACACTACACTGTAGGTAGATGTACTGTAGATCCTTACCAGCAACCGAGCGTACAGATCTCGTCTGAGACGGTCAGACCACTCAAAAGACGAGCTCTCAACGCTCACCAAAAACTGCTCTGCATTCTGCACAGCCATGGCCGACACCGAGACCTGCGGCTGTCCAACCAAATGCAGTTTCCGAGACGCTAATCCATCGGTGGTCCACGTTTGGGCAGAACAATTGGGAAATAACCAAGTCAGAAGTGCAGCACAGCAAGCAACTCCATTACAGAGCTGAGAAACGATTGATTTTGAAAAACTGAGTTCGAATTTCGTATCGCCGTCTTGACCGAGACTTTCCGACAGGCCGAAAGGAAACAGATTTTTCTGGAAGACTAAAGATGGTGACTTGTCGGTGATCAGATCCAAAGACGAATAGAGGTAATCGTCTAGCGACACGCAAACGGTTTTGACGCCTGAATCGCAGACGAATTTTCTGCTAAGTTGCGGCCGAATAAGAAACGGAACAGGCAGAGATGCGTCACACAACAGCTCGACTGAGTATTCTGATTGCGGAGCCATTCGAGGCAGATCCACCCACTGACTTCGAGTGCTGCTTTCTTCTGCGTTCTCTGAAACGTACGTACGCAAGAGCAATCATTCACTCAACCGATAATCACAGCAATACGTTCGAAATTGTAACGTTAGAAGCTGCAAACGCATTGCGTTCTCAGTTCCGGATGCGTTACCCTTAATTTTAATAGGAAGACTGGCACGCATCTCTCGGCAACAACACGCAACAAAAGCTCAGCTACACCTATCTATAGTGAAGGCGCATTCATACTCGTATAGAAAAAATCGCCCGGCTCCTTTCTGTAGGGCCAATCGTTTGTAATTTACGCTCCAACACGCAGCGCGACATCTTCCTCCTGCAACAACGCCTGGAAGCTGTTACGCGGCGTGAGGTGCGTCTATTACAAACGTGTCACCTTACAGAAAAGTCGCCTACAGGACCCTCGTTTTACCAATTTGTTGGTGTTGGTCGTTGAGAAAACTTAAAAAAGACACGAGTATGAATACACTAACCTAAGCAGCGGCCATACATGGGCCGGAAAAATCCGGAGGGGGGTTGGAGACCTCGGGGGGGGGGGGGGGGTCCCCCCGAAAAAAGGCAAAAAACGCCTATTTTGCCTTAAATAAACGAAAATTTCCTCCCTCCGGGAGGGGGGTGGGTGGGCGAGGGGGGTATGGCCGGCCGAGGGGGGTATGGCCGACCGAGGGGGTATACCCCCTTACCCCCCCGGCCCATGTATGGCAGCGGCGTACCCGTTATCTACCCGCACCTTATGAATTGTATTACAGATGTACTGTAAGTGCTAGGAAACTTTAACGATGGTTGGAAAATTCTTCAATTGTAAAAGTTGCGAAAGCACTGCAGCAATAATCTAGCAGTATTGTACCCACTTTCAAATTCAGTGTCGGTGCGTATGTGGAAGGAGCTGACAGTAGTCCACTGGATAACCAAGTTCCATCGATCCAATTCGATGGCAGTTTTGTTGGTGAGTTTAACAGAGAGCAGATGATGTCCCGAGCTGAGCCAACTGACCTGCAAAGGAAGAAAGACCCCAGAGATGCGCTAATTAACACGCTGGCCACCGAGCACTAATTACTGGGACGTGCCGGCCGGACACAAATAGACATGGAAAGCCATAGCCATGTAGGCACTGACTGACGTACGCTGTAGTCAAGCTGAATGAGGGCAGGTGAGTGCGGCTGTTCTAGCGATTGTTTGAGAGTGCAGGCGAGCATTAGCTGAGAGAGGACGGCATCGCATGACTGCAGTTCCAGTTCGATCTGTTTCAGCCGGGCCACCTTAGAATGCAATCCATCAACGGCTCGAATCAGCTTAGACTCACTTCTGCCAGCTTCCTCAGATAGACCATTACTGCTGTCACTGCTCTCGAACACCAGATCTATGTCCGAGTCGTCCATTACTTCTGCAACGCATTTGCATACACGCCCGCACGGCCAGAATCAAACTAATCTAAACCGGCCACCACCCACCCGCAGCGAGCCTTAGCATTAATTTGACTAGCGCAGCACACAGTATACTGGTTTCAAGCCTCATCACCCGCCATCTTATGTTCGCCTGCAAACACTGACGCGAACAGACTTTTCATTCATACTCGGGCAGAAAAAATCGCCCGGACTACCATTCTGAAGAGTGACACGTTTGTAACCTAACACCTTACGCGGGCAACAACCACTAGAAAATGTGTCGGTGCGCAAATTATAAGCGAAACGTCGAAAAACATATACCTTTACCTGCCCATACACATTACTTTTTCTGGGCATGCACCACCGAAAGAAAGAGGGTGATCGTTTGGCAGGGAACCGAGGGCACAAAACAGACGCAGTTGGAGTGAGGAACAGAAGGAAAACTAATCAAATCAGTCGTCGCTCCAAGTCAGCGAATGGAGGCAAGAGCAAACGAACGTAGTAGATATTAGATTTTATATTATGTCGTTATTACTGCCTCGCGCAGTACACACGCGTACGCACACTCTGTACGGATCACAGTAATTTCAGCCAGATAAACACATAGGTAGAACGTAAGACTAATCTACATAAGCCTACTAATCATTAGACGGACGTCGATAGCGTCAAGGTGGTGGCAAAGAAAAAGCACAGTAAGTAAAGTATGCAATTTCGATTAGCCGGCAGCACTTAGCTTAATTAGTCTGAGGTTTTAGAGCATTAGCAAAAGACAATTTCCAGCGCACCAGTGGCGCTCACCGACGTCCGGAAACCGTAATCAACTCTTTATCTTCCTCAAAAACACGTGCCACCCGCTCTCCGACGCCTCGGCCTGCGCCCGACTGCTAACCAGGGCCATAATGGCTTGCAGTTTGTTGCGGTCGGCGGCGCCGTACTGCTGCGCCAATTTATACAGTTGCACGGCCAACGGAGACATCTGCGTCAGATCGGCATGTCGCACCATGCACTCCAGCAGATCGAGAGCCACCGCAGCTTGGCGCTTGTAGAACTGGGAGTGTTGCAGCCACTTGAGGTAATCCAGCAACAGTGAAAGCACTTCGGAGGCGGTGGCCGTTACCACACACAGGAACTCCTCGCTGCCGCCGTACAGAGTGTCGTTCGACTCCACCGCGTCCATGTGGTAGGGGTACTCCGGCTGTGCCAATGCCGACAACAGACTCAGCAGCCGGATCAGCGCTACTGACTTCAGATCGGTCGACTCCGACCATGAATACCTTAAAACCACACTACTCTGCAGAAAATACGGTATGTTAATGGGCAGCGTTTTTCTTTTCTGCTATTAGTGGTCTCAACTAGAGTGCGAACAGTACCCGAGACCCCAATACCCAATATTTGCATAGCTGGGCTGAAAATTGCATTTCAGTGAACAGGCACATTCCCAACGGTGTACAGAGGATTTTTTGCACTGGAATTACAATTTTGAAGATGCCTGGTTGGGCCACTACAGAAAATTTAGAAAACATAACCTTTGGAAAGCATTTAAAGGCCATTCTGAGTGTAAAATTAGCAGAAATTAACAGTTTTAGTACCTACACAATAATTCGTAATTCGGTAGCGCTTGAATTTTTTTCGTAACTCGGCCGGAAAGACAGCAAGACACCCCCACAGCCCTGGGTACGTACTCTAGATTGTACGGTTCTGGAACGGTAAAATCTGTATCATAAGAAATGGCACAATTTCTATTTTTGGATAAGAACAGGGACAAAATTAATGGTGTACTACATAGCAAAGCAGACACTATAAGAAATTCCACTGACTTTTAGTTGATAAACGCAAAAACAGCTTCCTAAACCTGCTCATCATCGATCAACCGTTTCGATATTTCTAGATCAACTTTTCAGTCAAAATCGATTTTTTACTTTCATAGGTCCCAATTAGTATCGGGTATCGGGGACAAAACTTCAATACTTCAGTTCGCACTCTAATTTCAACTCGACATAACGTACTTTTGCAAGGCGTTGAGGAGTCCTTTAACCAAGTAAAGGGGTTGTCCTTGTTCGGGAGGATCAGGCACTAACAATAGCAAAGACATAAGGTTCTGGAGCAATTCCAACAAAATCGGTTCAGTCGACTTCTTGCGGTTTGCGGAGACAGGAATC
This sequence comes from Sabatieria punctata, assembly GCA_030248155.1. Taxonomy (NCBI): domain Eukaryota; kingdom Metazoa; phylum Nematoda; class Chromadorea; order Araeolaimida; family Comesomatidae; genus Sabatieria; species Sabatieria punctata. Next base: position 42,310 of record JASANB010002457.1, on the reverse strand, counting down.
GTTGCAGGAACTTCAGGAATGAGCGAAATCGCAGCTTTCAGCTGAGCGTCCGCCTGTTAAAAATTACGCTTAGGTTTACAAGCAAGCAAATATATACAGGTGCAAATAATGGAGGGAAGATTATTGATTGCTAGAGGAAGGGTTAACCTGCCCTTGGACTTTTGATCTGTGACTTTTCAAATCCGGAACAATTTTGTCCGGGACGGAGTGTAAAAGTTCTTGCGTATACGTAACCAGGCGGCTACGGATGGGGCATACCTTACCTTATCTAGGACTTAGCGATCGACCGGAACCAAAATTTCGACTGAAACCGGACCGGAATTACCCCAGTACCGGCCGGAACCGAAACCTTTCAGTGGAACCTAAAAAATCGAAATAGCTCCCAGAACCAAAAATCTAGCTGAAAACTGCAGGAGACAATTACAGGGTGCTTTGCTAAAGTTAGAACTGGTACAACTTGCCATGAAACATTACCGTTTTAAATAATATCCAAAGAGTGTTTAAGCACCAAAACCATTGATTTAGTTTTGGTTTAGTGATTTCTCAGAAAATCCTATATTCCAACTACAGGACCCCCATACACCCTTGGTGATTTTGAGTTTTTTAGGTTTGGCTCCTACCTCTTTAAGACCTCAGTTTTTTAAAATTTCGGCTTTTTTTAAACATCGAAACAGCCGAAATTTTCCAACTGAAACTACTGTAAATGTTAATCACCATTTGGGTTGTACAGGGTGTCTAAAAAAAAATGATCACATTTCTTTTTACTGCCATTTCCGCAAATGTTGACCAAATAGGCTGAAATTTGGACTATAGGTGCCAAAATTCGGGGAATTTTATGTGTTAAAGTTTGGTGCACTAGGCTTGACTCATTCCCGAGAAATTTCAAAAAAAGTGAAATTTGTTAAATCAATAGTGAAAGCCGGTCACTGAAAAAATGATCACATTTCTTTTCATTGCCATTTCCGAAAATTTTGACCAAATAGGCTGAAATTTGGACTATAGGTGCCAAAATTCGGGGAATTTTATGTGTTAAAGTTTGGTGCAGTAGGCTTGACTAATTCTCGAGAAATTTCAAAAAAAGTGAAATTTGGTAATTTCAATAGCGAAAGCCGGTCACCGAAAAAACGTTACATTACATTATCGCCTAAACTCTAACGATAGCGTTGGAGTTCATGCGTCAACTTTTTACACACGAATTACCCTGAACTTCTGCGTTTACACTCCAAATTTCATCCAATTCCGACAAAAATTAGAAAAGATACAGGAAAAGGAAATGTTTACATTTTTCGTAACCGCCTTTCACTACTGAAATTACCAAATTTCACTTTTTTTCAAATTTCTCGGGAATGAGTCACGCCTAGTGCACCAAACTTTAACACATAAAATTCCCCGAATTGTGCGACCTATGGTCCAAATTTCTTGGCAGTAAAAAGAAATGTGATCATTTTTTTAGACACCCTGTAGTAAATTACCAACACTTTTGTGTGCACTTCTGAGAAAAAAGTAGTGATATCAATAAAGATTGTTACAAAGATTTTAGGATATATAATGTTTAATGCATGGAATTTAGCAGGTTTGCTTTCAAATATAGCGAAAAATCTAAAAGTTCCGGTTCCGGCACCCTTTAGCACCGGAACCGGAATTCCGTCGATCGCTACTAGGACCCTCCCTAGTTCACAAGCCAAAAAGTTACCTGTGGAAGACAGTTGTTGATAAGTGCAACAGATGCCGATTCGATATACAATTTCAAACGAACGAAGTGGTCCACAATAGAAGGAATGGTGATGTAAGTGTAGGCCACGCATGCCCGCACGAAATAGGCCGTTTTCCGGGAATGTCTACCTTTCATTCTCTCTCTAGTGCTCATTGCCAGCTTATTAACGCGGCCCACCAAATACTGAAACAACACACTAATACTTCAACCGCCAACTTCAGGACTGACGGGACATTACGCTTCCCATGCCACAAGGAAGATTCGTTGTACAGCTCAGTTAGTACGGACGGTCAAACAAACCAAAAGACTAATTTATCTTAAAAGCTAAATCTTACAGATCTAGGCAGCGGTTAGTAGGACACTGAATACACAGAAATCAGGCATTACTGTAAAAAAGCCAAACGCGTATATAAAACAAAATAAATAACTTATTTTGTAAATAAATAAGTTATTTTATAGCAGCTCTACGTACTTTCCGACGTTTGGTGGTTGAATGCATTTACCATACATGATTGGTAGACGTTTGGCATGGTGGCATTGCTCCCACACTGCCTAACCCATCACCAAACATGGCACCAGTACGCTCCAGAATTGTGGTGGCACGGTACCATACATACACCCTAAGTACCGATACCTCATGGTACCCGATACAGTTGTGTACATGCGCAGACTGAATAATGTCTAAAAAACCTTTGCTGATGCCGCAGGTGAAGCCCAATGTTAAGTAAAAATACGAATGTTGTCTACTCACCTCAATAACTTCATCGAGATTGGAGAAGTTTCCTCTGGCTTCCACCAAGTAACTGAGCATTCGTTCTGCGTCCGATTCGAAGGTGAATTTGTCCAACGAGCGACAGACCAGCTGCACGGCCACCCGTCGTTCGTCCTCCAGACTCAGCGTGTTCAGTGAGTCGTGCAGGGACTTGCACAAGGTCATCACGTGGTTGGCGAGCGTCATGTCCTCTCCGGCGGCACTGGCTCCCAGATGACTGCGAACGAAAACATTCAGCAAAGCACGACACGCTTGCAGACGGACAGAGTCTTTGCGAAACAAGTCAAGGAATGACACGAATCGCTCCATAGAGAAAAGCAACTGAAAGTTTGGCTGGTTGTTGATTATCCTGTTGAGCATTGACAGCAGTTGGTCGTAGTACTCCTTGTAACCCTGAAATCACTCCAATTAAACGCATATCTCCTCTCACTTTCCGTTTGTATGGGTGGAGAGCATACATGGGCCGGAAAAATCCGGAGGGGGGTAGGGGGGGTTGCAGACCCCGGGGGGCGAAAAAAGGCCAAAAAACGCCTATTTTGCCTTAAATAAGCGAAAATTTCCTCCCTTCGGGAGGGGGGGGGTGGGTGGGGGAGGGGGGTATGGCCTGCCGAGGGGGAGGGGTATACCCCCCGGCCCATGTATGGTGGAGAGTGGTTGGCACCATACATGTAACAGGGGTCTACCCTCACCCGACTTTGGCCAGACCTCCCTCCCCCGCTGACAACTAATTTTTTGAGCAAATCTTTGCGATTTTTTGCAATTTCGGACATAATAATGGCCAAAACCGCCTGTAAAACAGCACTTTTTAGCTGTATTTCAGTCTAAATTAGCGATTTTTTGACGTTTTTCGCCCAAAAATTGTGATTTTTTTTCGATTTTTGAGCGTTTTTAGTGCCCACCCCTTCCCAAAATTTTGGCTCAGACCCCCCGATAGGCGCCAGACTCTCTCGGCGGATAACCTATTACATGTATGGTTGGCACACAGTTAACAGTTAAAAATTAGGTGATTTAGTGATTAGTGCCGCGAAATAACTGCCAAGAGAAGGTCACCTTAGTCTTTTGCAAAAGTGAACACAGACGAACACAATCTTAATCGCAAAATCGAATGTTCGCTTCTACCTTGAGTTGTCCGTCTGTTTATATTCTTTATTAGTCTTCAGTAGTCTTAGTCTCAGTCAAACGAAATTTGCAGTGTGGGTTGGCTAACGAAAACGCTAACGCAATTCGGAAAGGCTTAAAAGAAAACGAAACTGCTTCATTGCTAGCGTTTTCACTCCGCCGAAAACATAACACCTAAATCTAATCTTACCATATCAGGCATGACATGTCGAATGATATCTTCCAGCAAGGTGTTGATTTCCTGAGCACCAAAATGTCTGCAGGCAAACTCCAGCCACACCTCAGCACAGCTGATGTAGTCGTGCAAGGAGCGGAAGCGCATCAGAGACTTCCACACCTGGCGCAACAACGCGCGGTTGACATCGGGCGACGGCTCGGCGATCAGAACCCGCTGACCGAACGTTCGCAGTGACGAGGTGACGTTGGCGCCAGGAGCCAGCACAATCTCGCACACTTCTAAGGCATTGGCGGCAAGGTAGCGAGCAGGAAAGGCAGTGAGAATGGGCGCCAGCAGAAGCGACCGCTTCTCCGGTTGCTTACAGTACTCCCACAGCGGCAGCAGATCCTCCTGACACGCGTTGTAGGTGAGACACTGGATCAGCCACTCGATCGCCGGCCACAACAATCGCGCCTAAACTACACCTGTCTCGCTTTTAGACTATCAAACCGAACTTGGAACAGCGATACCACCACCGACACAAAGTACAACGGTTAAGTGAAACAGATTCGCGTTCGTTATGTAGTGACAGACGAAAGCAAATTTGTTTAGAGTTCACACATGTGCATGGTCCGCAGCTCAGAGGGGGACAGCCAGGTCTCCATGCGTAGTTGCCTGGCGAAATGCTCAAATTTTCAGCGCGAAATTCAAATTTTTAGCGGGAAATTTGAATTTTTTTGCAAATGTTTTGGAGGAAAATCCCAAAATTTCACTTAAAATTCAAAACATTCTATTTTCTGTTGAGTTTTTGACAAAAACTGCCTAAAAAACCGGATTTCCAACACAAATTTTGTCAAAAAATCGAAAATTTCAATGAAAATTTTCGAAAATTTTAGGTTTAATGCGTAGTTGCCTGGAGGAAGGGTGCGTAGTTGCGTAGTTGCCAAAATTGATTTTCGTGGCATAAAAACGCAGCTGGAAGCTTTCTAGCAGCCTATAGCAACGTTTGGTAGATTTTTATTTTCGTCCCCCCCCTGTCCCCCTCTGAGCACCCCCCATGCACATGTATGTTAGAGTTAGTGTAGTAACATTAGAGAAACAAAGAGCAGATCTGTCAAAAAAGACTAAACCCGAACCTCAGGATATTTATCGTTGTTAGTGGGATTGGAAATCTGGAGCCAGTCGTGTAGGCACTGCCAGACGAAGTGGCGGTTGTTCGGATCCAACACCATCCCAACACGGCACAGATAACAGCGGGCGTATGCAGCCACCAAAGGATTAGCGATGCCTCGTGCCATGCCGGCCAGACGGCTCAACGTCGGAACCCAATTCTCCGACCAACCGGTCACGAACCTCATTGATCGCAAAATTGCCAGCTCCACTGTAATCTTACAGCGTTTACTGCTCCATATAAGCCAGAATTACAAGTAGTTTGTCTCATACAGTCAGCCGCTTAACCGATACCATTATTGTACACCCGCGTCCGGCCACTGTGGCGTGGCGGTACCATACGGTATGAACATACATGTAACAGGGGGGTCTGCCCCCCACCCGACTTAGGCCAGCCCCCCCCCGGATGGGACCCCCCCCCCCGAGACGATTTCGCCGACCCCCCCTCCGATTTTTCCGGCAAGTAAATTTTTTTACTTTTAAGTAAACTTTTTAACTGTATTTCAGCCCAAATTAGCGATTTTTAGCCCAAAAATCGCGAATTTTTTATTTTTGAGCGTTTTTTAGTGTCCTACCCCCCTCCCAAAATGTTGGCTCAGACCCCCCGGCCGGCGCCAGAGCCCCCCCAACCCCCCTCCCCCCATCGGCGGATGACCTGTTACATGTGTGGGTATGAAATTTGAAAGAAGTGGTACCATGATGAAACCGGTATCACAAGTAATGAGGAATTGTTAGAGTTAGCAAAAAGACGTGATTTCCATAGGGTTAAGTGCTTGATTTTAAGCAATAGATAAATCAACTGACCATAAAATCTGGGCAGCAACTCTCTAACCGACGCCATTTTGTAGAACCAGTTGCGGGCGGTCTCTTTGGTGGTGTCAGGAACTTGATCGGCCTCGAACATTCGCTCCAGCAAGGGCTTAGACTGAGTCCGCAGCTCGGTGTTGGCTTTGCACCAAAGTCTGTCGTAGACCAGCTTTCCAAAGGTGTCCAGCACATCGGTCACCAGCACGAACTGGCTCGGGTAAAACTGGGGCACTGAACAGTCAGCCAACAGCTTGGCGCACTGGATCACAATCTGCAATTGAGACCATAGTTAGTAGTCAGCTTGATGCGGAAACCTGAACGAAAACAAAATAAGCTACTGGCTTTCGCACTACTATTCGATTGACAGTTTTAAGAGAAAGAACAGCTTTCACCCCAAAAACGAGTCCCTTCTCCGGTGGTGAAAGCCAAGCAGCAGAAAGAAAAAAGAAAAAGATGAGCCCAAGCAAGCAGGAATCGAACCTGCATCCACCGATTGCGACCGGCTCTTCCAATCTACCAAAAATAAATTTACAGAAGAGAGAGGAAAGGAGCACCAACCTTAACGGACTGCACCCGCTGATCCTCGGCCCAAGCCACCAGCAGAGCTGAATTCAGTTGGTTAATTCTGGTCACGTATTCCTGTTGAGACAAATCCGCTAACCTCTGCATCGACTGGTCGACATCAAATTGCTCCAACCTGTAGATTTTAATCTCACAGTCGCAGAATACACAACGGTCAATGGCAGACCTACTCAGTCTGGGGCCCCGAACCGATTCCCCCGAGTTTCTGAAGTGACTCACGTTTTCAGTAATGCTTGGTGTAAAATTCCCTTGAACCGTCCTATGATGCACTTGTTTGCAAGTGTCGTTGGTGAAGCAGAAGTGTATCAATAATGAACCACCCATGGTAATAATACATTTCCATTCAAGTTTGATACTTTGTTATACCGGCACTTTACATGAGAAAGCGGTAACTAACTACCTGTGGCCAGTTCGATCAGTAACGTTAATGACTCCCAAGTTTCCCCGTGACAGAAAGCTCGACTGAATGGACAACTTTTCGCTGGTGGTGTACTGCTGCAGAATGTGGGTCCGTTTCAGTTCCCAACTCTCAAACCCAATCAGTTCGGTCTCTGGTGGAGCTGACAACTCGTTGCCGTCATCGTCGTGTTCAGCCAGGGAATTACGAAGCACCGCGTCTTTCTCAGAATCCAGGAAAGAAGAGCGCCGAGCCAACGGATCTGCACTGCCCAGCTCAGAGTCCAGACCACCGTTCAACGCCGCTCCTAAACCACCACCATACATGTAACAGGGGGTCTTCTGGGAGGTCTGCACCCACCCGACTTAGGCCAGACTCCCCGGATGGGGACCCCCGAGACGATTTTGCCGACCCCTCTCCGATTTTTCCGGCAAGTAAATTTTTGAGCAAATTTTTGCGATTTATCACAATTTCAGACACAAAAATTGCCAAACTCGCCTGCAAAACAGCACTTTTTAGCTGCATTTCAGCCGAAATTAGCGATTTTTAGCCAAAAAATTGTGAGTTTTTCGATTTTTGAGCGTTTTTTAGTGCCCAACCCCCCTCCCCCTGTTGCAGTGCATGACCACCACCACAGACATGATCTTTGGACATAGATGGCAACAGACATGGGCAAAAGGGATTGACCAACCTATTGTACCTCATTCTCTCATCTACCTCTAGGCCTGCTCCAACCCCGCAGGAACTTTCGGAAGAATTTTTTGTTGTACAGAAAATGTATAATAAACGTAAGCTTAAAGTAGATGTAAATGAGCTCAAAATAGCATATTTTACATCACATGTAACATGTCAGCGACCGAAGAGGGAGGGGGGTTGGGGCAGATCTGGCGCCGGTCGAGGCCTCTGAGCCGAAATTCTAAGGGAAGGAATTGGGTACTAAAAAACGCACAAAAATCGCCAAATTGAGCTCAAATACAGGGAAAAGTGCTGTTTTACAGGCGATTTTAGCAATTTTAGTCTTTGAAATTCTAAAAATCACAAAAAATGTGCTAAAAATTATTATTGGCAAGAAATAAAATCGGAGAGGGAGTCATCTGGTGGGGGACCCATTCGGAGGTCCTGGTCTAAGTCGGGCGGGGGCGGGACCCCCTTGACATACATGTCTGTTTTTTAATCTAGACTACTATAACGAAAAAGAAGAGAGTATACTGCGCCGATGAAAAAAGATCTATACCTAGTGGATCCACAAAGTCTGGCTCTTTCTTCTTATGAGTTTTAGCAGCATTATTTTCTGGTTTATTATCAAGACGAGCGCTGGAAGTGTTGAGTTGTTTGTTTTTAGCATCGGTAGATGTGGTTGCAGTGCCCAAATGTAAACCAAAACTTCTGAGTGGATGGGTGATGGCTTCGGACTTCAAAAGCGACCCTTTCTCTTTTCTGTAATGCCGAATGCGCGGCACCCACGTGTGAGCAACACTTCGTTTTTCCGTGCTCATCCTGGTGCTGAGGAGAGTTGCTGCGGACTAACCTTTCTTCTTCTTTAAGATATCTGCTGAAACCAAAACATATGACATAGCATTTTTTTATCAATCGAAACAGAACAACAGTAGGAATAAGTAGTAATGGCAAATAAAAAACTCTGCAAACGGTGGGGACAAAACTAGACAGTAAACGGCGAGGTACGGTGAGCCAGATACAAAAAAAAACGAAACATCTTTTAAAAAGAAAACAAATTTCCAAAAATGCGAGCGGGCGGGTAATCGCCCGGGCGGGCACAAATCGCCTCCCCAAGAAGTTGGAAAGTTGGAAAATGGAAAATATAAAAAATGGAAATTTTGAAAACATGCACATAAAAACCAATATCACACGGATGCAAAAAAATTTGCATGGCGGTAACGCCGGCAATTCGGCAACGGTATGAGATCCCGCCATCACAATAGACTCATGTTTTTCCAAAAGTTCCACGGAATGGCATTCCAAGAATGGCTATGTTTGCGGAGTTTTCGTCTGTGCTTTGCTGCGTTCATCTCATCTGATTGTCGCATTTTAGCTGCACAAGTGCCTATTCTAACAGCAGTTGAGCACTTACATGCACTATGCATGTAAGTATTTCGTAAACTCCACTTACAGGCTGATATTTAGCACTGGAGGCAGCTTTGTGCCTACCTATCTCTTTCCGCACAAGATAACACCAACCGTTTGGATTTTTTGTTGTGATACAGTGTGTATGTATGTATGTACAGCTTTAGTCATTTGTGATACTCCGTTTTCAATTTTCTTGTTACATTTTCGAATTTAGATTATGAATTGCTAGATATTTGATACCCATGCATTTTACATGTAAATATTTAATGGTGCTTGCTTTTACTTTAAGTTAATGTGTTTTGTCCTTTTGGTCATCACTGTGACTACGTAGTGACGCTGCCTACAATTTAGAAATGGACTTCTGAGATCTATGCTCAAAGAAAAATAACCCTATTTGCAGTCATAAACGCGACTCTGAATCTACAGTATTTCAGCTTAGATTTAGATTTGCGGTCAGGTCACCGAAAGGCAGTGATGACAAGTAGATTTATGGGTAGCATCGTGATATGGGAAACCAAAGGGAGTCTGTGTGCAAGGCCACAGAATACGAGTTCTTCAGCTTTAACTTGCCAGAGATGGACTTACATAAAGTAAGATTTTTATATTCGACTTATTGAATGAAACAATTTTGTGACAAGCAATCGTTTCCAGCATGAGCTGTTGCGCTCATTTGCTTCATTTTTCCCTTAGTACTGCTTTAATTCCCTTCTGTTATGGTGTAACTTGCGATTTTCCAACTTTCCTACTTTCGGGGAGGCGATTTGTGACATTGGAAAACCCGCAAAACTTGGTGTACCTCTGTGTACCGCACGTCCTCACCGTTTCCGTTTTCCTGGGGAGGCGATTTGTATACGCGCCGGTAATCGCCTGCTAGCTAAGACAAGTCGCCCGGGCCCAGAATACCCGCGTCCCGCATTTTAACAGCACCGCAATAGGATAAGTACGGTCCCCTCCGTAACAAATGTAAAGGAGAATCTATAACAGTTCTACACTGTTCACTCTGCAACGAGAAGTGGAGCGCACCTGTGCCACATACACCTACTCATCTCTTCGCCAAGCCGGAGGCTAAATGATTTGTAAAACGCTGGCGACTAATTAATAAACATGATTATCGAATCACTGCGTTCAAACTCGATATTCTTGATTTACAATACAGTAAAACTAATTAGTACATCCTATCTAAAATAGTTATTTCTTTGTCTCAATTAGGCAGGTACGCGTTGCAGCTTTAGTCGGTAACCTTTTTCTGTTGTTGGGTATGGACAGGATTCGCTGGAGCAAATATCACAAAACAGAAACAATGACCGGTGACTTTACTACGGTGCTCCTCTATTGTTATGTAGAAGCATGAGCAGCCATAATACCCAGCCAAACAAACACGGTATCAGATCGACTTCGTGATCGTAACACAATATAGTTAAGTAACCAGCATTCTTGGAATCACATGAATGATTCTGACAGCGGGATATTGGAGCCTGTCGTGCCGTTCTTGTACCACATCATAAAAGCCCTTTTTGTTTTTAAGACCCACTGTCGTTTTGGACAGCTCAGGACACCCGCGCTCTTTTCTGAGTCTTCTAACAGGGTAGCCCTGCCTACAAAAACAATCCCCCTTCCCTTGCTACCATAACGTGCAGCAATGGCAGCGCTGGTTCAGCTCCCCTACCTACTAGCGATACATGTTACACGTCATACGCCCAAGGGGGAGGGAGGTCTGAGTCCAAATTCTGGGGATGCGGGGCTCAAAAATTGCAAAAAACGAAATTTTTTGACTAAACATCTTCAAAAATCACTAATTTTTCGCTCAAAGACAGCTAAGAAGTGCTATTTTACAGCCGATTTTAGTGTCTGAAAGTCTTAAAATAGCAAAAAATTTCCCCAATAATTATCTGCCTGAATAATCAGACGAGGTCGGAAAAATCGGCTCAGTCTGGCTTAAGTCGGGTGGTGGGGCAGACCCCTTTTTACACGTATGTACTAGCCATCACCGGCTTGGCCTTTATAGCGTTGTTTTCCAGTCGCTTTGACCGGTTTTGAACCTACAAACGACGCATGGTGGGGCCGCCTGATACATGGGATAGCGTAAACTACCCATAGCCGAGACGCGACCAAGGCTCTGACAGACTGTGAAAAGGTTGGTAGGCAATCCTATTATATCGCCCCTCGCTGCCCACTTAGTTCGATCTAGCTAGGCATTAAACAGATACGATAACAACACTACCACATTTTACTATCCGCAACAAAAGGTCACATAAACGTGAATAAACAATTCAAATTAACGTAAAATGGATTATCAAAGTGCAGGTCATTGTTTCCAGCCCTGTCATCGTCCTTAGAAAAGAGAGTGACTGTGTTGACGCTAGCCCGCCAGCTGGCTGTTGAACATAATTTTTTCTTCCAAATATCGAAGTGTAGTAATGATTGGAGTGTGGCGAACGAATGCCTCCTGAAACAGTTACGCACAACAACGTGACTTATGAGCATACATGGGCCGGAAAAATGGGTTGGGGGTAGTTAAAATCCGAAAATTTGGGGGTGGGCCTGCCGGTTTGGGGGGGTCGCGGCGATTTTGGTGGGTGGGGTCAGGAACAAAAGTCGGCTTCAGGTGGGTGGGTGGGGTTGTTTGGGGGGGTCGAGCCCAAGTTGGGGGTGGGCAAACCGCCCCGGCCAATGTATGCTTATGAGACGTAAAGAAAATACGTATGAATGCGCAATAATGGCCTGAGCAGGGGTCAGCGAAATTATTACAACATATCACCAACCCGAGTTTACTATGCAATTACAGTTGGCTTGAAAATTAGAGAGACTACAAAATACAGTTCTGCTCTGCGAAACCGGCCACAATCCTGGACCCCAGACAGGCAAAATAGGGGTCAGGTCAGATCAGATAGTAGTAGCCAGCCGGTCAAACGGCGCAATATCCCCTGATCTACCAATTTGTTTTTATGTTCGGACATACTGAATAAAGTTGAAACTTGGAAAAAAGTCTATAAAAAGTAAGAATACCTTCCTTCCCGAGGCGTGTTCGTTCCTTCTCCAACAGGGAATTCAAAGATTGGTTATTGTCTCTACGCAGAAGCATAACCGACTTCCATCTGATTGATCACTGAGCTGTACTGCTATTCTTCAACTGGCTGCTCTTATTATTCTTTCACCTGAAACACTTTCACACCATACACATAACAGGTCATCCGCCGAAGGGGAGGTGGGTCTGTGCCAAAATTTTGGGAGGGGGTTGGGCACTAAAAAACGCTCAAAAATCGGAATTTGTTTTCCTAAAAATCGTCAAAAATCGCTAATTCAGGCTGAAATACAGCTAAAAAGCGCTGTTTTAAAAGCGATTTTGGCATTTTTGTGTCTGAAATTGCAAAAATTTGCTCAAAAATTACTTGCCAGAATAATCGGAGGGGGGTTGGCAAAATCGTCTAGGGGGTCCCATCCGGGGGTCTGGCCTAAGTCGGGTGGGGGGCAGACCCCAGACCCCTCTGTTACATGTATGTTTCACATTATAGAAGCAGATATGTCGGAGCCGCGGAGCTGAGCGGCAAAAGTGGCAAAAGGGGGCTGAGGGGTTGACCGCCCTTAGGCTCTTACCTAGGGGTGCTCCTAAAAGCGCACATCCCATAAGCGCACTTCCCATAAGCGCACATCCTATAAGCGCACTTCCCATAAGCGCACGCTCAGAAAGCGCACATATAGTTATGTGAAATAAAACGCCTGTTCTGGACGTATAGAGCTTTACTGTATATATAAAGGCTTTTAGATTCCCGTCTCAGTTGTAACAGAGTCCACCGTTGATGGAAGTATAACAGTATGTACTGAAGAGTTTCATTGTTTTGTGTGAGTGTGTGAGTGTGTTCGCATTGTGTAGTCGCCGAACGGCTCCCTCATCAGGCACAGGCGTTGCCCCCCATTTGATGCTCACATGTTGTCTACTACATTTCGTGATTGCCTCCAACTTCTACAAGAGCAAGTACAGCGTGATCTCGAGCAGAGCAGCGGTGGGAGATCGAACAGCAACAATGGCAGACCGAACAACAGCGCCTTGATCGTCTGCTCGCCCAGTACCTGTCTCAATCCCGAAAGGCTCCTGTGAAAGAGGAAGAGGCTACAAGCACAGTTGTTAGGGTCAAAAAATTAAAAAAGACTATTTTTTTAAAAAAAGCTTTTTTCGAAGGCTCAAAAAAATTTTTTTTTTGAAAAATCAATATGCAAATTAAGGGAAAAAGTGGGAAAATTCACGTACATACGTGCAATTTTTTGTAAATTCTTTGGAAGCAGCCAACATTTAGAGCTGTATTGTCGTTTTCGAACAGGTTTCTCAACTGACTTAAGATGCAAAAGTGGAAAATTTGTTGTAAGTATCTGTACTAGCATGCTGGACCCATTTAAGACGATTTTCAAAAAAAAAATTTTTTTTTAATTTTTAAAAAAAAGCAAAAATTTTTGTCCTTCAAAAAAAATTTTTTTTAACAACTGTGGCTACCGGGAAGGAACATTTACTTGTGCGCTTTTTTGTGCGCTTGTGCGCTTTCTGAGCGTGCGCTTATGGGAAGTGCGCTTATGGGATGTGCGCTTATGAGACGTGCGCTTTTGATTTGTGCGCTTTAAGGATACACCCCTTACCTACCCCTATCAGGAATATCTGGGAAGATTTATATAGAAAATTATGATGAAAAGAGCCCTAGATTAAGTGTAAATGAGCTCAGAATAGCTTATTCTAATTATAAAAATCTGAGTTTTAGCTTACCATCCCCTCAACCCCCTCAGCCGCCGCTACCCCCCTCAGAATTTGAAACTTTACAAATCCCTCATCCGAAATGCTAGCCCATGTCTGCTGCACGGGGTAATCAAAAAGCGGCCAACAGATTAGGCCAAGAAATCTAGTCTAATTCCTGAATATATTTGGCACTTCAGGGAAACCTGGGTCTGGTCTCAGTCACAACTGATACTCGTTTTTTCGGGCCAGGAATGAAAGGATATCATACATTTGCCCGTGCCTACCACATACATGGGTCGGAAAAAATGGAAGGGGGTATGGCTTTCGGCGGGGGTTGCAGAGTACAAAACCGCTTTTCCAAAAAGCGGTCGCCGCATTTTCGGAGGGGATGGACCGCCGAGGGGGGTGTGAGCGAAAAATTTTCGCTTTCCAAAAAAATCATAAAACTCTTGAAAAAAATGCTTTGCAAACCCTGCAATATCAAAAAGCAAAGTTTGCATAAATAGTACTCCGCTGAAACCGTACCGATGAGTTGGACGCAAGAATGGAGTGGAGAAGTTGTTTTAGGAAGACGCGTTTGGCTATTCGGTGTGCATCAGCCAGCGACCGTCGTTTGTCAGGTTTCCAGAGTTGTCCTTCATCTGTCGAAGCGTGAGTTGTTCTTCTGGTCCGTATTGGTTGAGACGTGTTCGCCTGTTTTTTAAGCGTTTTCCGACGAGAAGCAACATCTTCATATGACTAGAATATAGTTTTATAGGAGAGTGATAACTGAGATATTAGAAAGAAAAAGATAGACAATGGGATAGGGCTTTTTTATTCTTCTCAGAGCTCGCGCAGCATTATGAGAGCTACTTTCACATCCAGTTACATATAATCTACTAGACAATCGAGTTTTTAGGGCGTTTTTCCGCGGGTAAAGCTGAGCACAGTCAACGCTTTGTTACTTACTTTTAGCGTTGTTACAGGAACGTAGATGCTTAATCACCACCGTTCTGCAGGTAGTAACCATCTTATTGCGTCTGAAATCCTCGTCGCTGGCGGACTGGTGTAAGATTAGTTCAGCCCGGCTAATTCTTGGAACGGCATGCGACGTAGTTCGGAAAATCTCGACTGGACTAACTAAAAATCAACACGTTACACTTGAGAGCTAACGGCAAGGTTCGAGCGAGTTTGGGAAGGTAGAATTACATGATTTTTCCATGACTAAATGTAGTGTCTTTTGTGTTTTATACTGTGCCGTGTGTTGTTTCTACTAGTGGTACATAAATCTTCACATGTTAGACCAAAACTTTGCAAAAGAAAAACATTCTCGATAAAAAGGCGTCACAGCAACAAATGCAAAATGCCTACTAAAAGCTCTTTTCTGGAGAAAAACACCTAATTTTTCCAGACCAACTTAAAAATTCTCGTGATGACTTTCCAGGTGACGCACGAACTGCGTAACGGATAGCTGATTAGCAATCGTACTGTGGCGAAACCGGGCGTAAATTTTTTTCTTTCTCCTCTCACACTGTCAATTAATAAATCGTACAGTTTCTCGTTTATGCGCGCACGCTGCTTTTCTCAGCAATTCTTTCTACACACCTATTTTTCCTCTTACTCATACCCTATTAATTCAGCTCATTCTCAGAGCAGACATGCTTACACACACGTACGATACAGCGCTAAGTTTAAAGTGCAATCAATATCTATGTACATTCGTGGCAGCCGCCACGACACTCCCCAGCGCACAGTTAAATCTCGCCCGACCTTTTCAACCAGCGTCTCAGCGTATCACGAGCTTTCTCTGCGGCTTTTCGAACAGGCCGTTTATCGATTGAAGTTTGGTTGGCACTCAGCTGACCAGAACTCGTCGCAGAAGAATCGCTGGAGTCAGGCGCACTGGTAGCAGTCACATTTTCGGGGCATTCGATCGGACACAGCAGGTTTAGCGGTCGGGTTAGGAATTTTCCAGACGGCAACCGCAGCCTTGCTGATCGAATTCGGCCGTCTCTGCTTGGGAACAGTTCAACAATCCTTCCAAGTTTCCACATGCCTCTAGGCAAGGTTTCCTTGATCAGAACAACAGTATCGACTGAGGGCGCGAAATCAGCAGAAGGTCGTTTATCTTTTAGCTCAAACTGCTTTCTCTCACGTAAGCTGAGTAAGTAGTCGTTCCGCCAAATGTCCCAGAATCGATCCACGTGTTTCAGCCCCTTCTTCCAGGACTGCAATAACTGAGAGGCAGTGGACAGTTGGGTTGGATTAAAGTCAGGGTCATTGTCATCGCCAGTAGCGGTACAAGGAAGCACCGACATGCGATTGAGAGACAAAAAGTCGGCTGGCGTTATTACAGTAGAAGAAATGTCATCACTCACGTACACCAGTGGGCGCGAATTAATAACAGCTTCAACGTTCGTCAGCACAGTAGTCAGTTGTGGGTACGTAAGACACAGCTTCCCAATAGATTTGCGCAGCGATCGTTTCACCAAGCCGACCAAACGTTCGTAATACCCGCCGGCCCATGGGGCGAATTCGACGATAAATTTCCATTCAACTGCGTTGGTGGCACAGAAATTTTGCACATCTTCAGTCTGCACGATATCGCTCCAAATTAAGTCCAGCGAGTTCTTAGCCAGTTTAAACTGTGGCGCGTTATCAGAGATAAGCTGCGTAGGCGCACCACGGCGAGCAATAAATCGTTGCAAACAAAGCAAAAACTGCTCAGCAGTCAAATCAGGAATAAGTTCCAGATGTACAGCGCGAACGGCAAGACAAGTAAATAAACACACCCACACTTTCGCCGAGTCTGTGCCGCGATTTTTTACATAGAGGGGTCCCAGGTAATCCAGGGCAGTAAAGGAAAACGGCACCGATCGAGAGACACGCTCTTTCGGCCAGTGAGGCATTTTGGGCATCTTAAAAGTCCCACCTTCAGCACGGCGGCAGGTAGCACAGTTCAGCAACGCACGCCTCACTTCAGAGCGGCCTTGGGAGATCCAGTATTCCTGGCGAATGGCGGCCAGGGTTTGCGAAACGCCACTGTGCAACAGTTTTTGGTGATAATGCAAAATCACGAGTCTGGTAAAGTCAGTTTTCTTCGGCAAAAGTTTGGGACAACGAGCGTTTTCATCAAGTTCAGCATTTCCAAAACGCCCGAGACACCGTAACAGTTTGTCTGGACCCAAAAAAAGGCCCAGCTGGTCTTTGAGAGAGTGAGGTTTGTTCGCGTTTACAGCAGAAAAAACGTCACTGTAGCATGTTTGCTGCACATAATGCTCCCACAGCAGTTTAGCGTCAGCAATTTCTTTGGCAGACAACGGCCCAGAAACAGTATTCTGCCGCCGCAATTTGGACACAAATCTTGCAGAAAACGCAGTGACACGAAGCAGCCGAATCAACGATGAATGGGCCGCTGCTTGAATGCCATATGGGGAGCAAAAAGTTTTGTTGTTGCCGCTTTTAACTTGAGTTTTAGATTGAAGCTCAGTTTTTGTATTGGATTGAGTGATTGGGGTAGGGCCCTCCCCAGCCAATAGTTTAGCCTCATACAGGAATCGAGTTTTCACTTCTGAGTTGAATGCGCTTTCAGTGACTTCAGGTGTGGTTTCTTTCCAAGGCCAAGTAACTTGGTACCTGCCTTCTTCAAACCTTACATTTTCGTTGAATTTCGTCAGTGCCACATCATCATCAAACTCGGCTGGGGACTCTTTGATACCAATTGCTTCAAGGCTCCAGAAATCTTCAACAATGGGCTTCTTAAAATCTGTAGATGCATCAATGTGGCTCAATTGAGTTAGCTCTGTCTGGATCGGTTGTGGCAGACAACCAAACGTCAGGCAAATCATTCCTGGACCCGAAACGGTTCCCTTGTTGCTATCGGAAATTCGGCCACTTAAAATCCAGCCCAGCTTTGATCCCAGAAGATAGAGCCCATCCATTATTTCGATTTTCTGCGGTAGGATCAGATCCAAATAGTAGTCATTCCCCACAAGAAATTCTATGCTGGCCAGCTCCTTTTCCTTTGGCAAGCTATCTGCAAGTGTCTTGTCTTTCCAGAGAAAACTGGTCGCACCAAGATCCACAGGAGCCCGATGAATGCTGCCAGCGATTTTTGGCACAACGTTTGCGTTGATTGACATCTTGCTGCCATCTCTCAATGCCAGGTCCAGCTTGACTACTGGAGTTACAATTCGTTTTGGCTTGTCAGTACCAAAGGTCACAACAGAAACTTCTTCAGTATTGCCCATTGCGAGCTTGAGTTGCTTGGCTAATTTCTCAGTAATGTAGGAGCGGTGACTTCCCGAGTCCAGCAACAGTCGCGTTGTCACAGCCAATTTTCCACTGGGAGATATCACTTCAGTACTGGCCGTTTGCATCAGCACACGTTCTCCAGCGGCAATGAGCATGTCTTCACCTTGAGCACTGAGAATACCAAGCTCTGAAGCAGAACTTCTTTCATCTTGAACTACGCCAGTGACTTCTGATCTACTGCTTGAGAAACGCTTCATACAGAGACTTCGGTGATGGTTTTGGCGCCATCCACAGTAGACACAAGCCATGTTAAACTTGCAATCTTTCAATTTGTGTCCACTTCTCAAGCAGTTGTAGCAACCACCTTTGAGCTGAGCCTTTCGTTCGTTAACAGTCTTGTAGGCAGTGCACTCGTCTGACCAATGTGGTTTGCTACAGTACCTGCATTTCCGGTTTCCTCTGGCGTTCATTTCTTGATTTCCTTGTCCAGCCAGCAAGGCCTCTGCCGTACTTCTTTGTGTGTTCCTCACACTACTGAACGAATTCTGAGATCCTTGTGCTGAATGAGACCTTGAGGAACTGGGTCTTGTAACAACAGTCTCTCTTGATGAGATATACCGACCCAACAGTTTTCTGAGATTCTTCACAGTCCAGTCTTCATCTTCTTTCTGCATGTTCAGCTGATGAAGTACTTCTTCCGGTAGTTTAGACTTGAGCAGCGCAACCATCTGTCTTGTATCAACGTTATCTCCTGCTGCTTCTAAACTTCTTAAATGGTTTTCCATGCTGTCGTACAGCTGACGGAGTTTCTGAGCATGATTTACGGCCGGCTGCAGTTCATTCAAAGCTATGTAGTGAGCGTCAATTATTGCCTGAGCGTTGCCAAATCGCCGTTTAAGCACGTCAACTGCAGTGGCGTAGTTCTGGTTGGAAAGCTGAAAACCACTGACAGCAGTCAAGGCATCGCCAGACAATTTCGTTTTCAAGTAATTGAACTTTTCAACCGCCGTGAGCTTGGTGTTGGCGTGTACTGCCGCCTCAAATGAATCCCAAAACTCGCGCCATTTCATTACGTTTCCATTGAACCTTTCGATCTCGAGCTTGGGAAGTTTAACTGCAGAATTGGCGGCGGCAGGAACAGCGCCTGCAGGATTCGCCTGCATGTCGTTCAGTTTCTGCGTTAGTTCATGAACCTGACCCTCTAAGTCATTGCGTCGAGCAGTACCATTGGCTAACCTTCGGTCGATGCCTTCTTTGAAAGCTTTCAGACGAGAAATAGACGTTGTCACGTCCTCCATAAAGGGTTCATCTCTTTCCAGGACTGCTTGAAATTCTTCAGCTTCACCAACGTCTATTTCGGCATATGCGTCTTCCAATAGTTGATTAGCCGTCTCGAGTTTCTCCAGTTTCGTCTGCAGATCGTACAGTTTTTCAGCTGCAATTTGATGCGCTGAATCCAAATCGTCGGCCGGAACATCGCAGACTTTCAATGTCACAACTTCTTGGGCCAAGTCCAGCGCTCGGTCTAAAGCGTTACGCGCGCGCGATCGTCTTCCTTTGTGAGAGGCTAAGGTTTGCGCCATCTTCTATCTTCTTAGAGGCTACAGCTAACTGTTTTAGGCTAGGGGAGTTTTTAGAGCGAAAATTTGGCAACAACTAAGTTTGATAATTTTTGAGGATAAGGCAGTTACTTCTTCTCCCGACGCGTGGATGCCATGTGGCGAAACCGGGCGTAAATTTTTTTCTTTCTCCTCTCACACTGTCAATTAATAAATCGTACAGTTTCTCGTTTATGCGCGCACGCTGCTTTTCTCAGCAATTCTTTCTACACACCTATTTTTCCTCTTACTCATACCCTATTAATTCAGCTCATTCTCAGAGCAGACATGCTTACACACACGTACGATACAGCGCTAAGTTTAAAGTGCAATCAATATCTATGTACATTCGTGGCAGCCGCCACGACACGTACTTTTCAAGCAGAGCAGGTGCCTCGAAAAGAGAGCACTATTTACAAAACAAGGACTATTACGACTGATGCTAATAAAACAGTTATTACCTACCTACATTGCTTATCTAAACCTGAGTGCTGCGGCCAGGGCGTGCGAACTTTTCGAATAGGTGCCACACCACGTCTGTTGTTGACCTCGTTCACATACCGCCAGCTGGTGCGGACTTTTCTTCCGGATCAGTAACAATTTTAGCTGATACTCACCTTTCACGACAGTCACTGATTATTTCTCACGAAGTTGCTTGCATATGAATAATCAGCACCAACTTGTTAATGCTGAATTCTCTGAGCACTTGTTTAATCGCCAAGGCAGTCCAATCAAAACGGCTTTCGCCAACAACAACAGCCAGTCTTTTGCTGGACAGAAGGGAGAATTGCCTAAGTAAGAAATAGGTACAAGACAACAGAAAAACAACTGCACGCAACAGAATCGCAATCCAGATGGAGAGAACTGCTCTTAACATTATTCTTTTCACCGAAGAGCCGCTCAAGCAAATGGTAGTCGGGCACGCACGGTGGGACCGTACTTATCCTAACGGGATACGGAATCAAATCGGCGCCCGGGTATTCTGAACCCGTACCAAGACAAGTAAACCTTGGCTAAGATGGGGAGATCACGCGAATTGCAAATTTTGAACACAGACGACCGAATGTGGTATCAAAATGACTGCTGACGATCTCTGATTATTATTTTACACATAAACATCTAATTACTGCATACTTTGTTCAGCTTTACTTCAGATACGTGTCTCTGGTCTCGGAACAAATCCTGTAAAACGTGCGCACCCAAATTGTAAATCTTTAACAAATATGACCGATTGCGGTAGCAAACAATTGCTTTTGACTTCTGGATTGTTGTTTTACACAACAAGACACCAGCACACACACAACCAATTACTGCATGCTACTCAAATTACCTCTCTCTCTCTCTCTCGCGTTATATCGCCTTACTTGATTGATCGGTCGATTGAGCGGCCGAACCCCACTTAGAAAACTTGCTATAAAATTCATACACACACATAGACGTCATTCGTTCCCAAGGCCGGATCGGTATACCATTATCCTAGCTACAGAATAAGCACACAGAAAAATTGGAAACGAAACGAAACCCCAGGACGGCAGCCCTTTTTAAACGATGATCGTCACTAAGATGAAAATAGGAATGAAATGAAACAAGTTTTCTGGGTCATCTTTTGAGAGATAGCTACCAATTTTACTATGTGAATAGGTCTATCTTATATGCATATTTCGGCGCATTTACTTTCCGAGATCCTTGCACAACAAATTAAAAAAATGGAACAAAAGAAAAATGCGCCGTCGCGACCTCTACTTCCTAAAACATTCGTAGCGTTCGAGTCCGCCGACAGATATGTCTGTCCAAGAGCATATGAGTAAATATGACAAATTGCTATCGATTAAGTATAAATATAACAGTCTTCTTCTAAGCCACAGGACGGTGGCCCTGTTTAAACAAAAAATTGGGAAAAAACTGATCTGATGTTGAAACACTAATCTGCGCAAGCAGTGATCATACTAACTAAAATCCTGAGGACTTGCACCAATTAGTGTATTGAGTGTAGATCATTTTTGGCCATTTTTTGTTTAAAATGGGCCGCCGTCCTTGGGCTTGGACGAATATTGTTGTGTTTATGCTTAATCGATAACAAATCTTCATATCTACCCATATGCACTTGGGCAGACATATCTGTTGGCAGACTCGAATGCTACAGATGTTTTAGTAAGGGGTAGTCGGCCGGCACAGTTGGTGTAGTGGTTTAGGCCACATGGCCACTGTGCGCGACGTCGTGCGCTCATCCACTCGGCGGGGCAAGTTTCTTGCCCCAAAGAGTTGGTCGTCAGCATAAAGCTCCACTCAGGCCACCGAAAACTGGTTACAGCGAGTAGGTAAAATGGGAACCAACTGGATCTGCCGTGCACCGAAAGCCGCTCCAAAAAGCATGCCGCGTTGGAGGGAAGATCAACGACGTCAGGAGCCGTCTGAGAAACCAGCAATAAGGCCAATACCGGTTTGGCCACTTGGCCCGGCGGCCGTTGGGAGCTGTCGGCACCATGACGTCACCACGCCAGGCACTCTCTTAGTACCTGGCGCCCAACAGCATGGCTTGAGTGGCTTGGCAGTGAAAGAAGGGCAAACGTCCGAGATGACGATATCAGGGGTAACGAAATGGACCGTGCAGGTCTGATCGTAGGGCTGTACATCGTACGGCCCCCCCGCCAGATCGGATCGGATCGGATCGGATCGGATCGGAAGGGGTAGTCGAAATCGCGCATTTTCATTATTTTTGTTTTTTTAGATTTGTTTTTCAAGGATCTTTAAAAGTAACTGCACCGAAATATGCATCTAAGGTAGGCCTACTCACATAGTAAAAGTGGTAGCTATCTTTCAAACGATGACTGAGAAAACTTATTTTTTCTATTTTTTCGCGGTCATGATTTTCGTTTAAAAAGGGCCACCGTCCTGGGACTCAGAAGAAGATTGTTATACTTATGCTAAATCGATAGCAAATTGTCATATCTACCTATAGTGTAAGGGGCTCTTGGGCAGGCTCTTGTAGTGCAGCTCTTGGGCAGACGTATTCGTCGGAGGACTCAAATGCTACGATTGTTTTAGTAAGTAGAGGTCGTGGCGCATTTTTTCGTTCTTTAAAATGGGCCACCGTCGTGGAATTTCGCTCCCAATCTTTCTAACTGTGCTAATTCTGTAGCTAGGGTAATGGTCCACCGATCCGGCCTTGGGCACGAATGTACGTTCATACGTATGAATTTTATAGCAAGTTTTCTAGGTGGAGCTCCGGGGGAAATCGGCCGATAATCAATGAAGTAAGGCGCTATGACTAGAGCGCATAAGCTGAGATAACAAGCAGTAATTGGTTGTAGAAGTGCTGATGTGTAAAACAATAATCTAGAAGTCATAAGCAGTTCTTTGATACCGCAGCAGGTCATATTTGTTAAATGTTTACAATTTGGATGCGCTCGTTATACAGGATTTGTTCCGAGACCCAAAACACGTATCTGAAGTAAAGCTGAAGAATCTAGCATGCAGTAATTAGATGTTGATGTGTAAAGTCATAATCAAGACATCGTCAGCAGTCATTTGATACCACATACGGTCGTCTGTGTTTAAACTTTGTAGTGATCTCGCCTTGTGCGTTTACCGACGCGACGATAGTTATACAAAATGTTTAGGAGGCTATTTCCGCATAAAATAGAGTAAAAATAGAATGAACAGCGCACCGTGGAGAAGTGGGACGAAAATTGCAAATAAAAGGAAGCGAATTTGCATCAAATACAAACTCCCTTTTTGATAGAATTTGGTTCCCCGGCCGGGCCGACCAGAGCAGAAAATTTAGAAATTAAACTAAAGTTAACTCTTTAACGCAGAATGTCCAGTCGGCGTTCAGTGACTTCGCGTGTTGTGTGACCTACAGATTAACACTCTCCACAGCAACTGCCGATTTTCGTTCGGCTCTCAGCTGCAGATTGTTGACGGGCTTGCACATGTCTGGCTGCGTCATAGTGTTCTCTCTGCAGTCCGTTTCTGGCCGATGCCCAGTCTGTAAAAGAAATGTTGGGTTTGGCTTTCTTGATATTTACTGACCCTGCACGTGTTTCAGTGCTGATTTTGGATCTCTTTCCTCTGCCACTATCAGTCCTGCAACAGTTTACGGGTGCTTTTCTTTACTCTCTTGTGTCGCGGCTCAATGTGGTGACCGTAATGGGCTAACCAAGCCGTTACGACATGGGTCCGAAAGACACGCATGAAGAAACAACACAATTGTCAGAGGTGGGGATGGGCCGTTAAACGGCCATTAAAAACCTAATCCGACAAAATCTACTAAAATCGGTGTCATAGAGAGCGTTGCAGAAGGCGCGCGCGGACCGTAAATTAACTGTTTCGTTTGGTAAGGAGTTCCAAATATTTATTACTCGAAGGCAAAGGTAGGTTTCCTAATCTAATATCCACTTGGACCCATACATGTAGTTGGGGGGAATGGGCGTATGTCCCCAGGCCCAATTTTCGGAGAAAATTCCCTCCAGCCGGATTCTGGGGGGATTTTTTGAAACCCTATTTTGGGTTTGTAAACCTGCAAACAGGGTTCCAGAAGCCCGTCCCAATGAAACCCAAATTAGGGTTCCGGAACCCTGTTTAGGGCTCTTGAAACCCTAATTTGGGTTCCCGAACCCTATTTAGGGTTTCAGAAACCCAAATTTTGGGTTCCGGAACCCTACAGTATTTAGGTATTCAACCCTGCTTTGGGTTTCTGAAACCACCCTAAATAGGGGTCCGAAACCCTAATTTGGGTTTCTGAAACCCTAAATAGGGTTCTGGAACCCGAATTAGGGTTTCAAAAGCCCTAAATAGGGTTCCGGAACCCGAATTTGGGTTTCATTGAGACTAAACAGGGTTTCTGGAGGCCCAAAATAGGGTTCAAAATGAATAAATTTGTCCGTGGATTATTTTGTACACCGCTACAAGGTCAGCAAACCACAGTATCGTTTAGCCGAGCATCCTCACGTCGGCGCCGGTGCGTCAGGGTGTTGCTGTTTTGTGTTGACTCCGTCCACGCCGACTTCGAAACTGTGCGTTGCAGACATGACACGGATGTTTTTTACCGGTTGTACTCATGATAACCACGGACAGTTGTGAATTTTAGCAATAGGTAAGGTAGAGTAAAGCTAATTGCATAATGTAAGGCTGGGTTTTTGGCTGGGGGGGGAATTTTTCTGATCCAAAATAGGGTTTCGGGGCTATGCCCAAAGAGGGGTTTCAGCGACCTTATTTTGGTGTCGAAAAGTGGGTTTCGGCGACCTTTTTTCGGCTCAAAACCAGGTTTTGAGGACTAAAAATTGGGTAAAAATCCTGTCAAGGGGCCGTCCATAAACTACAACGTTCAAAATTTCAAAATTTTGAACCCCCACCCCCCTCCGACGTTCAGCGACGTTTTCGTCATGACCCCTCTAAAAATACGACGTTTGGGAGGGACCCCCCCCCCCCCCGAAATAAAATTTTCGTTCAGAATCTGCAGCTGCTTCTGACTGCATAAATGCAATGGTACACTAGAAAAATCTGTGCACATATTTAGTAACAGTCAGCACCACAACAAATCTTGAAAATCAGAGGGCACCGACAAGTCTGATGAATCCAAGTCAGACTCAGATTCAATTTCTATCTCAACAGAAACTTTCGTTCAGTTGTGTAAAGCAGCTTTATGACGCCCGACAGCTTTGATCGAAGGGAAATACAGTCCACCCGTCGGACAGATTCATCTTTCAATTTTAGAAATCACGCTAACATACTGTAGCATGAGGTGATGCTGTAAAACTATAAAATGTGTCAAAAACGTTTGACTTTCTATCCCTTCTTGTTTGTTCTGCAATCGTTAAATCTTGCTAAAAAAAGGCCAGAAATACGTCAACGTTTTGCCTCAACCCCCCACCCCCCCCCCTGCGACGTTCAGCGACGTTTTTCGGGGTACCCCCACCCCCCTCTCTGAACGTTGTAGTTTATGGACGGCCCCCAAGTGCAAAAATGCCCTTTAAAACCCTATTTATATCCAATTTTCCGCCCACTTTATTTTCACACTAATAATTTGGAAATAGAGCGGTTTCCTCCACGGTGCGCTGTTCATTCTATTTTTACTCTATTTTATGCGGAAATAGCCTCCTAAACATTTTGTATAACTATCGTCGCGTGTTATACCGGGCAGTTAGTAGTTTACGCACCGTACGCACCGTTCGCACCGTTACGCACCGTACGCACCGTTACGCACCGTTCGCACCAGCAGCGACACCAATTGGGCGCCGATATTTCAGAGTGGTGAATTTGCTTAGATCGATCAGAGAACCGTTCTATTTCAGTTTGCATTAACAAATTACGCGTTTTGGTAGAAAAGTAGCTGGAAAATCAGCTTGTATTAAAATTTTAAAAGAAAAAAGCGAAAATAATCCCGTGTGTCAGGGCGGCCCCGGCACCCATGGAAGCAGTGTGTTTGTGGGTTCGAAACCTGTTGAGGCGATGGGAAGTAGTCGACACAAAGCCCAACCCAGGCCGTCGAAAGTCAGCAATGGCAAGTAGATAAATGGGGACCAAACCGGCGCTGTCTTGCACCCACCCACCCAAAAGGGGAGGGTTGTTGTTAAGGAGGCTATCGGACCTTCTGTCTCTTCCTGCTCTATAGCAGTTGGCTACTCCTAGTCTGACAGGACAAAAAGTTACAACAACATAATAACAATTCGACCGGACATACTGTACAATGCAGCGGAACCACTGACAGCATCACCAATATCGAGTTTGTCCTTGGTGTCAGTCGTGAAGTAAAAACATTTTGATTGTTAGTTTAATGGTTGCCCCATCAGCGAAACCCATCAGGTCCAATTTTTCGGCCAATCATTTCCCATTTTGGTACTATGTCAATCGGAAAAGGTGCCGAGATGACACGTTTTTGCCTGACAAATTGAGACGTTTAGCGATGGGTGTAAAGTTTCGGTGATTTTTGTTATTGCACCCCGATTTTTGAAACAACCAAACGCCTTTCCTTTCCCAGAGCCGATCCTATACAGAGTACATACAAGGTGTATAATATGGTCAATTCGCTTTTCCAATGTATCTTTTCCAACGCCGATACTGCAGCTTTGAAAAAATTTTTATACGTACTGTAGTGTATATTCTTGGGAAGAGTACTATCAGAAGAAAACTAAGCAACAAAAGCACTGCACTACAGCAACTGTCCGGAGATGCACCACAGCTAACAGAAAGAAGCTAATACGATGTAAGCATAACAGAAAAAGCAATTGCACTAAATGACCAGAAAGCTGCTACTAACTAACACCGAATCTTTGGGGGCGTGCAAAAATTACGTAATGGCATGAGGGGGAGGGAGGTTCGCCAAATGATTACTAACAATTGTTGTTGTTGTTGTAACTTTTTGTCTTTTCGGACTAGGAGTAGCCAACTGCTATAGAGCAGGAAGAGACAGAAGATTACGGTGGGGGAGGGGGAGTATTGGTTTCATCGTTAACAAAAAGCCACCCAATGATGGCTTCTATGTAAAACAAAGACTATACGTACATTGTACATACCTAGTTGTAGCTCATCAATAAAGAAAACTAAGAAAATTTTCAATTGTTATTGTATACTGGTGTTATTTTAACTCTTAGACGCAGAAATTTTTTGCGTGCCTGGCCATAGGGACACTATTCCACCAAAACGCGTAATTTGTTAATGCAAGCTGAAATAGAACGGTTCTCTGATCGATCTAAGCAAATTCACCGCTACGAAAGATCGGCGCCCAATGGGGGTCGCTGCTGGTGCGAACGGTGCGTAACGGTGCGTACGGTGCGTAACGGTGCGAACGGTGCGTACGGTGCGTAAACTACTAACTGCCGTTATACCGTGGTTCATGGTTGACAGTCTGAGTCTGCAATCAGTGCGTGGGGTACGGTAAGGTTGCTACGCGACGCGACCATCTTGTTGACAAGCTGGCCGTTTGCAACTGTGCAAGTGAGCTAGCGTATGTGGAAGTAGCAGCAGCAACCTTCAGCGCAGGATGATTGTGGCGGGTTTGTTGAAGTGTGCAGTTTTGGTGGTGGTTCTGGCGGTTATGACCAATGGAATAGTCAGATTTCTGTAAGTTTGTTGTCGCAGTGTCTGCAATATATTCGTACACCTCCTATATTATTTTAACAGCAGAGACAATACATATACAAAGCGTATAATTCAGCCGTGCTCTTGTATTACAGCAACGTACCTGTAGAAGGAGTTTTAGTACCTACCCACTGCGAGGTCCCTGACTGATTGTGGTGTTAATGAGTAGTAGGGTAGCGAACGGATGTATGGTGGAGTGGGTGCACATTTACAGTAGAACTATATTGGTCAAAAATCAAAAACCAATAATTATGGGCAGTAACTGTAAATTTAACGGTCAGTATTAGTGCTAACGGTTAGTATAATTTCAGTCTGTACATGGATCTGAACAAACGAGTGTACAACCACGTGCCTGGCGGTTGCTCAGAAGTGCATGGTGTGAGTGACGGCTCGGTTGACATGGCATTTATCCAATCGTTGGGGACTGTACTAATTACTTCTGTAAGTTCTCTACTCACATGGGCTAGCATTTCGGCTGAGGGGGTTGTAAATTTTTAAATCCCGAGGGGGTTGAGTGAATGGTAAATCAAAAAGTCCGATTTTTTTACTAAAGGCAAGCCTTTTTAGGCTTATTTTTCGCTAAAATAGGTTAAAATAAGCTACTCTTCTGAGCTCATTTACTATCTAGTAGGCATACTCTATACAAAATTCTTAAAAAATCGTGAGAGGGGTAGCGTCGGCCTGAGGGGGGACAAGTCCGGTTGTGTAGGTTGGCCTTGCTGCAAACAGCCTACGAGATTGCAGGGGACGCGACTGTACAACACGTCGGATATGAAGTACGTGAAGGGCGCGGTCTATGCCTACAACATAAGCGGTCGCAGCAACTGGGAGGCTAAGCTGGAGAGCAAGGCACTGACTGAGAAGAACTTCAACCCGCACGGCATAGACGTGTGGCAGGAGGGCAACAAAGTCTTTGTGTTTGTGGTGAATCACCGCAGAAAGTGGGACACGGTGGAAGTGTTTCGGTTCCGCAGCAAGCAGAACGAGAAAGTGCTGGCTCATGTGCGCACCGTAAAAAGCCCGCTGTTCACCAAGTACGGTTTTGTTTGCTCAATCGACTACGAACAGAAAGGGGACGGGTTTGCAGTTTGCGCGACGTGGTTGCCGTGGGCGCCGATCGATTTTACGCCACCAACCATCATTACTTCAAACACAGCACTATGCAAACGTTGGAGCTCTACCTGGCGCTCAGACTGGGCAGCATTCTATATTTCGACGGCAGAAACACCAGCACAGTAGAGCGATGGATCGGCACGCCTACCGGCATTGCACTGGACAAGTCCAAGAGGCACGCCACCTTCTGTTTGCTGCTATCGATTGGTAGTGGTCAGACTAGGGTGGCTTTGTTTTTGCAGATACATTTACGTGTCGTCGCTGACCGGTGAAGCGTTGCTAGTCTACAAAATTGCCAAAGATGGGAATCTCACTAAGTTTTCGGTATGTACGAATGCCGCTCATTACATCTATTATTTATCTGTCAGAGGAGAAGGGGTGTTGGGGTCTGAGCCAAAATTTTAGGGGTTTTGTTCGGTAGTAATGGCCGGAATTTGGGCTAAAAATTGCTTAGACGGGAATAAAACACAAGTACAAAGTGTTTTACAGTAAATTTTACCTGTTTAATCATACAATATGTAACAGGTCATCCGCCGAAGGAGGGAGAGAGGTTGGGAGGCCTGGCGCCGGCCAGAGGACTGAGTCCAAATTCTAGGGAGGGGTTATGCACTAAAAACGCTCAAAAATCGCAACAGCTAAAAAGTGTTGTGTCACAGGCGATTTTGGCACTTTTTGTGTCTGAAATTGCAAACAATCGTAAAAAATTACTTGCCAGAAAAATCGGAGCGGGGTCCCCATCCGGGGGGTCTGGCCTAAGTCGGATGGAGGGAAGACCCCTGTTACACACGTGTAATGGTAGGTCAAAATATTTCCCGTAAAAGTCAGAGGAGGGACTCGAAAGATCGTCTGGGGGATTCAGATATGGGAGTCTGACCGTAGTCGATGAGGAGGGGACAGGAGAACAGGGTTGAGGAGGCTGTGTGGATACGGCGTTGCTTTTTGTTGTTTATCTGTTCTGAATAAATGCGAGCACTCTTCTATAGTGAGTTTGATTTCAATTCATTCGCACAATATTTGCCTACATATGTTCATTTTGCAGGAAATTCCGCTTTACACCAGTCCCGAGAATATCTTCGTCGATCCTTGGACGGCCGATTTGTACGTGGGTTGCCATCCACTGAAAAACAGAATCTTCCGCTACGAAAGCGCTCCCAAGAGTATCTACACGCCTTCTCAAGTACATCTTTATTGCTTCTATCGACCAATCGCTATTTCTTCTGCACTGTTGTTTTTGCAGCAAAGCAAACACTGCACGTGTTTAATGATTTGAATTGAAAATTTACCTCAGTCAGACACTTAACAGCATGTGCTGTAACGGTTTGGTACTGGTACATGGTAATTTCATACAATTTGGTACCGGCACTTTTAGATACCACTATAGATACGGTTTTATATTTATGCTGTTAAGTACCTGACTGTAGTGAGTCTAGAAAATAGAGGGTTTGGGGTAGAACGCCTGCTGACCCAGAGACGCCTGATAATATGATTGATATTGTAGGTGCTTAAACTGCGTGGCAGACCGGCCAAGGAGTGGACGATTTCGGAAGTGTACGCCAACGACGGCGCCACCCTGTCGGGCAGCTCGATCGCAGTCAAGGTCAAAGACACTCTTCTCATCGGCAGCATCCACGACAAAATGCTCAACTGTGATTTGGAGGCTGCCGAGTTGCTCTGAACTCACACGTGCCACTACCACCGCACTGACTGGGTTATTTCTCTAAGAATAGTCGGAACAGAACAGAACGCTATTATCTTAATCAATAACCTAGTCGGTACTATTCTATGCATAATCAGGCTTCTTACGTGTTCTAGCTGTTCTAAGATTGTAGTTTAGTGTTTGTAGTCGATGTTGTCTTAGTTGTCAGTTGTTAAGCGTTTGGCACTCAACAAATTTGTTCATAATTTGAATGTTTCAGCTGCTGTTGACGTAATCTCATTTATGTGATGAAATGATTGCTGGCTGTGTCTTGTGCGTTGTGAAACTTGCTCCAATCATTAAACTTTACCTGAAGTTTTGTTTTTAGTCTAATCTTGCGTCTTGGTTTCATCCGTGGCTTGCGCCAGTATCTACGATTTCCTACTGATCTGTTTTGTCATTTGCAAGTGTCAATGGAGGTTGTAGATGTACAGTCTCAGCCAGAGGAATGATCAGATGCTGCAAGTTCGAGGGGATGAGGTTCCGATTTCAAGCAGGTCATTGCGATCACGAGTAGGTGTTCGTCAGCGCAGTCTGCCTGAAGATCCGTTTGAGCAACGCTCTCCTAAACTTCGCAGCAGTAGACTGAGAGGGTCTCCGAGTTTCGAGAGTGGCCTTCAAGCTACCAAGTGCCTTCCCGACGCTAAAAGTGCTGCCGGTAACAACCGTCCCAAGACTAGCTTTAAGCTGCGGCCGTGCAAATGCAAAGCTTGCACTCTAAAAAGGTCCGAAAGTGATGAAATTCCTGATGACCCGAGTCCAAAATCTGGCAGGAAAGTTCGTTTGTCACGAGAGTTATCGCCCAAGAAATCAGTGAAACCGAAACAAAACGGGTTCATGAAATCGCCAAATCCGAACAAGTGCTCATCAAAAAAGAAGAGCATATTTGAAGATGATAGAGTGAACTTTATGCAGGAACCGGTTTCCCTTGAGGAAATAGAAACCATTAAGGAGTCGCTGCGAGAAAGAGATGGCACTGAATTGGATTTTGTAAAAGTTGGAGTGGTTAATTACAGCGATTTTGAATGCTTCGAAAGACCAGATTCATCGACGACTTGCTGTAGCAGTTTTATATTCGAAGAATTACATGACCAGGATTACCAAGACGCAACGCTGACCGACGATTTCTTCAAATTCCTCAATTTCTCTTCTGACGACATGGAAGCACTGACTCTCAAAAATGACTGTGATCAAAGCGGCGAGGTACGTAGTGCTCCTTATTTTGTCTGAAAATTGTTCAATTCCGTTTACCTCAACGACCGAAAACTTACATACGTATGTCACCTGAGAGTTTGTAAAGAGAGTTTGCAGCAAAAAAGTCAGACCAATTTGCAGAATCAACTCTCTATACTAAGCTTGTAATGTTTTCCGTGCAGGTAGTCTGCAGTGACTTGTACCGATTGATACCAATGTCTGTATGGCTTAGATTATCCGCAGCAAACTTGGAGCGCGATCTGATACGGCAGGCTGTTGCATTCAGTGGAAGAGAGGTCCGTTGCTTGGTAGAGGAGCTTTCGGCACGGTAAATCATTGTTTCTACAGTGCAGCTGAGTGAAGCTTTAACAAAAATTGTCCAGTTACTGCTGTTATTTAATTAAATTTGGCACCAAAATGGATGGCCCACGCTTGATTGACTATAGTTGAGCTTTGTTCTAGTCATTTCCTGTTTCATGTGTGGTGCGGACTAACAATGACGGGCGAGATGGTTGCTGTGAAACAAACCGAGATACCTGTTGTGGATCTGAACCGCGCCCAGTCTGAATACGAGAAGATCCAAAGCGAAGTTGCTGTTCTCAAGTCATTAAGGCATGAAAATATCGTCACGTAAGCTCTTCTTCATGGCTCAATCGCAGTGGCGTACCCAGGATTTTGCAAAGCGGGGTGTAAAATTTTGCAGTTGTCTGATTGGGCCGCTGTCCAACAAGGGCGAGAAAATTTCGCAAAATTAGCCTTCAAAAACGTGTTAGGAAGCATTCTGAGCTTAAAATTGACAGAAATTTCAAGTTTTAGTAGTTTAAAGTGGCTTCTGCCCGACCAGAGCGAGAAATTTTTGAAAATTTAGCCTTCGAAAACGCATTTAAAAGGTGTTCTAAGCATAAATAGACAGTTTTAGTACATAATTAATTCATTTCTCTTGTTTTTGTCTAATTTTCCTCCCTACCTCCACCGCAAAGGGGGTGTTACACATCTACACCTCCCTGGGTACGCCACTGCTCAATCGCGACTCATGATTCACGTAAACGTCTATAAAGTGCGTACAGGCCGTCAATCCTGCCCAGGGTCCTAAAAATGCACATGTCTACGATAAACATAGTACATAAAATGGAAGTTTGTTTTGGTTTCAGATATCTGGGTACAAGCCTTGAGGATCGAGTGGTCTCAATTTTCATGCAGTTTGTGCCGGGTGGAACGGTAGCTGGAATTTTGAAGAAATTTGGTTCGTTGGCGGAGCCAGTTTTCCTTCGGTACACTCGACAGGTTTTGGCAGCTGTTGCTTACTTGCACTCTAAAAGTGTCATCCACAGGTAATACGTGATACCGATCGATCTGTCCATGTACATCGTTTGCATGCTTGTAGAGACATCAAAGGCAGCAATCTGATGCTGATGCCAACAGGAGT
This sequence comes from Sabatieria punctata, assembly GCA_030248155.1. NCBI lineage: Eukaryota > Metazoa > Nematoda > Chromadorea > Araeolaimida > Comesomatidae > Sabatieria > Sabatieria punctata. The sequence continues at coordinate 9,448 of JASANB010002457.1, read as the reverse complement.
GTTAAAAATGATAGACTTTGGTTGTGCCAAGCGGGTTATGAATCTGGACAAAAGTACCGACGATTTGTTGAAGAGTATGAAAGGCACTCCTTACTGGATGGCGCCAGAAGTTATCAACGGAACTGGATACGGAGCCAAATCCGACATCTGGTATTCTTCTTGGCTGCCGCATCTGTGACTGTACAGAGTTTTAGGAGCATCGGCTGTACCACCTTTGAAATGGCTACCGGCCGCCCACCCTGGGCTCACTTGAATAAGTTCGCCGCACTCTACGCAATAAGCACCGGAGTGACTGTGCCCAAGCTACCCGAGAAATTTTCTGATAGCGCCAAAGCGTTTGTCGCACTTTGCTTGACCAGGTGTTGTGTTGTTGACATAGTACGCTATTGCTTTTGCTTAATAATAGGTAGAATTGCAGAAAACAGGAGAGCCGACCGCATGCTAGTCAGTTACTGAGGAGCGAATTTGCTGAACACAGTAAGCACCACTTGGACGCCAGAATACACGATGCGTCCGGAATGCCGCGCAACTCTGCTGTCAAACGAAAAGTGACCGAATTCTGTTGAACTGGCAGTGTCAGCTCTGTTGCTCGGATGCACTCACTATTTTATCATATCAAATTCTGTGATATTTTGAGCTGTGATTTTCTTCTGGGCTGCGATGTTTTGATCTCCGTTTAGTTCTAAAAATATATTTATTTGGCTGCGTATGTGCGTAGGCTGAGAGACTGATTAAAAACGATTAAAAACTAAAACCTAATTCGAGCTAGCCACTTGCGTCACTCTGGTTATCCCTTGGGAGTGTTTTCGTGAATGTTTCTCTTTCTTTATAGGTTTAGGTTTCTACGAAGGTAAGTGCACTATGTTTTCGGGATTTTATATGGGTTTAAAGTTTTGAATGTGTGCCCACTCCACCCTATATATCCCCTGGGTACCCTACTGATATGGTTTGTGATCAAGGGCGGTTGTTTCAAAAGCGTAGCGTAGCTGTCGCACCTAAAGAAGATCGGTATGCAGAGCCGTGCCAAAAATATTTATTTTATGATGCAAAATTAATGGAATGGCAGCTACATGAATTTCAAACTTTGAATTTTGAATTACAAAAATTTAGAAAAATGACCAGGTGGTTTTTTAAGGAGCATTGTATGTGCATGCTTGAACGTTTACCTCATTTTCAAATTACTGTACGTGGTGTCGCGAGTTTCCCAAGGCCTTATTTGAGAAGGGTTAGAGAAGCACATGTTAGAAAATGTTTGCTTATCTTCTTGTCTGGATCAGTTGGCACCCGATGAGTGGGTTTAACCTTCAAAAGCGGTTGTATGACAATTTATTATTGGCGTGTCAAGCGCAAGTCCTGTTTTGGCGGCTTTTTTTGTTCCTCCTTTGCATCGTGATTGCCAAGTTTCGCAGAATTGGTGGGATCATGCGCTGATTGGACACAAAGTACCTTCTGTTTGTCACGTCTCTTTCCTAACTCTCCAACATCTGATTCATGGTAGGATATCCGGCGATGGCTGAAGGTATTAAAATCCATTAGTTGAAACCGACCGAAAGCTTAGCTTGCTAGCCTCGAGCAAATTCGCAGTAATTTTGCTATCCGATCGCTGCACTGGGAATGCGAGCAAATATCCAGTAGAGCGACTGGGGCTTGGCCAAAACTCACGAGACCAGTGATTATCCGTGACCTTTCTGCCAAAAGTCATCCCCAAATAATTGCCATTTCAGCTTCTTGGCACGGCAACATGAGGCTTATTAATGCGCTGCTACTGGCTAGTTTGGCTTGTTTGGCACAGTCAACCAGCACCCAAAAACGCTCCGACCACCTACTCTCGAGCGCATTGGCCAGCTTTCCATCGCGAGGTGCGTCTCGGTCTGACCGATGTGTAAGTGGAGGCATACATTGCAGAGTGCGAGAACCCGCTGGCCGGGGTGAAGCAGTTCTTCTGTCCGACACGATCGGCCGAGGCGACGGTGGGCTCAGCTAAATGGCCCTGCATCCGCGCCGTAGAATTGTGTGACGGCGTTCCGGACTGTAAGTGAGTTGCTATTATGGACCCTGTCTGACGTCAATCTGCTAATGCAGGTCCGGGCGGTGAAGATGAACAACCGACCTTCTGCATGTTTCACGAAGCTGTAAGTGTCTTTTGCTGCCGGGCAAAGCATTTGCGTCATCGCTTTTGCTTGTTTTTCTTAGTGTACAGTACGTACGTATTGTCCTACATGGCTCTTTTCCCCCACCGGCGTGTTCAGGGCCATTCTGACTGAGACTCTGACAAACACAGATTTGTTAACACTAGGCGGTCAAAAAGGTTGGGAATTGTTAAAACAACCTGTTGTTTAGACAGAGAAATAGTTGGTAAGATGGCTCTTCTCTTGCCGACAGATAAGGCGCATTGATTAGCTGGGTGTTTGTGCCAACCGTAATTACCCTACCACTATGTACACAGCCTTTAGGAGCGCGAGGAATTACTGGCTCTGAAGCGGTTCGTTTTCCGACAGCAGCACGGCCGGCACCGAAAGCAACACAAGCGGCGGCAGCAGCAGCAACAAGACGCGTTCAAGTAGTGTCGGTCAAAGAACCACTTTTATGCCGTGTATTTGTGTGCCGACGCTATTCGACTCAGTAAACTAGCAGAGACTGTCCCAGACCAGGGTGTCCATGAAGGAGGCGGGCTCGAACCGGAACTTCACCGACTGTGTGACGTTCTCTTTTGGAGAGTGCAGCTCCACCTGCACCCGTTTGCACGGCAGCAACACTGACCGCTGACCTGAAAGGCGCTTTGGCATGAAGAGACGATAACAGACCCGGGGGACAGCGCTCGGTTTTATTTGTTTCCACCGGCGCGTCTAGTGGGCGTTGCATGGGCGTCAGTGTTATCAGCTTGCTTAATTGCATAAGCACTCACCATTATAATCAGCGCAAATGTCCGTAGTCAGGTGTGGCACGCGGTCGCCCGTTTTCAAGCGGAAAAAGCTCGATTGCTCGCTGCCGCACTGAAAATTTGACACGTCACTCTTGCTTTAGCAGCCATAAACACATTAGCACTGAACAATGGACGGAGACATTAGGCTTTTTTCCGCCTATGTTAGACTCACCGGTTGTTCCGGGTCTCTGGGAGTCAAGGTTGAATCGGTCAGCTGAAACCGAATCGCCCCCGGCAGGAACCAACGGCAAATTCCTTTTCGACCGTCGTTCGAAACGCTTAGTTCTTTACCGAACGAGCCCGGGTCGACCATCACATCACAGTCTACGGGCGATAAACAAAGTATTGTGAAAAGTGATTACAGCAACAAAACCTCACTTTGCGAATGTCGCTCAAATTGCACCTTGACGGTAACATCGGCTGCGAATTTTGCGGGATACCAGTACAGTACTTCGGCAGCGTTCTGCGAGCTCAGGAAATGCGATGCAGCGCTGCTCTGCTTAGGACAAATCATCTGACTGCGTAATTCTTCCGCGCCTCGCTGTGCGTCCGGTAGCTCGGCGAACCTTCGGTATTGCCACCCATCGAATGCCTTCAAAACTGTCCAGTACAACTAAGAGAGCAACAGAAGATTGGAGGCAATACAGTAAGAAGCATGTTGACGCATGCCGAGCTAGGCTTGAGGACGAAGTTGAGCTTTATTCGCGTGCCGCGCGGCGATTTGACCTTGAGCGAGCAGACCCCCGGCTTGGAGCCGGCGGTCAGTCGGTAGAGTCCGGCGCTGGACACTGTCCGCGCACAGTGCTCTGAAAGGTCTGAAGTGAACCGGACATTGCCTCGGAAAACAGATACATACCTACAGCGCGAGCCGACCGACTGAATGGCTGCTGAATGGAATTGGTTTTCTGCAAGTGCGTACGTAGGATAAAAACGGTATGTCCACCTGCACTTACCGGACCTAAGGAGGACGCCAACACACACTGGATGCAGGCCAGGGCAGCGGACAGCAGCAAGCGCCGACACCCCATCGTCGGTGACTAATTGAGGCCCCAATCACATGTAGGTGACGTTGGGCGGCCACGCGATGCAAATTACATGTGAAACCGAGCGTACTTATTTTTCATTCACCATTACTTGCCGGCAGATATACTATATTTCTGAATGCCCCGACCAATTGCTGATGGCCGTGCAAACAAATGCCTCCCGCCGCAGAGTGGGAGGTTCTGCTCTTTACTAATTCGCACGCTGATTTATTCAGCAACGCTCTAATTAGTCGTTTAATTGGCAATATATGCATAATTAAGTAAGCAAGATCTCCCTATTAAACGGAAGAGTTTATCATTTCAGAAACCGTAATATGCGTGCGCTACCGCAGGCGAACTTGGCGGGTTTTTTGGAAATTAACAGTACAATGTAGGTCTCTGGTCAGATCGAATTTTGGCCCTTTCCCATATTCAGATCCAAAATTGAAAGTTGGGCGCAGGGAGCTGTAACTTGGTGCAGTAATGCATATTGATAAATTAACAAAGACCTGAAATGGATTTGTGGATTTCGCCTGAGATTTTCCAGTCCTGAGATATAATAGCCTGCTGAAAATCGGTCTCCTTAAACGATGGGGCAAAAATTTCTAATTCGATTTTTTTTCTTACTAATTAGAGTTGGGGACTATTAAGAATTGTAGGGTTTTGGTAACTTTTAGAGTAGATTAATATTTTTGGTCCAAAACTTTTTTAAGCAAAAAATTCTTAAAAATTTGAATTCGAATAATTAAGGAGACTGATTTTCAGCAGGCTATATCTCAGGACTGGAGCGCCAATTCCAGAAATCCTTTTCAGGTCTTTGTCTTTGTTTTAACTTATCAACATGTATTACTGCACCAAGCTACAGGTTTCTGCTCATAACTTTCAATTTTGGGTATGAATATCCAGATTCGATCTTACCAGAGAGTGTCTCTTAAGAATATCCGCCGTTACACTGTCACGCTGTTTACACCAATTACGTACTTTTAGAGGAGAAACTTTAGTTTACGGCCAGATACTGTACATTTGTAATTGGTTTTTTCGAAATACCTACTGAAAACCGAGATACACACCGTTTATATAGATTAAAAATAAACACACAGAAATTTGAAGACCAAGCAAGAAAATCAAAAGATTTGGTTGTAACATTGACACCACTTTCTCAACGAAGCGTCCAAATGTGTGACACAATCGGCACTGCGACCGTATTGATTGATTCTGGACACAACCGCCAAATCCACCAATACAACGCCAGTTTTAAGGTTGTACTTTACTGTCGCCTCGTATACACCCTGACCAGGCTTTGTTCTCAGAGTAACTTGCCAATCAACTGCGTCAATTTCTGCTTTACCACTCAAATCGGGTATGAAACCGTCTGCGTCTTTGCTTCGCACAAACTTGAGAACGTTCTCATTCGGCTGTGCTCTGCTGCTGGCCACCAGTTCATCCAGTGATAATTTGGCGCATAAATGACGGTACTTTTCCGTTTCGGAGTTGATTTGTCCGATCACAGCAGCGGCAACTTTCAAACTTCGATGGTCCTGCACCGATTCCCTTCGCCATTGCAGACAAGCGCACCAATGCGGTGCTACGTGAGCGCTGACGCAATCTCTGGACCTGGGGATTTCACTCCACAAGCTAAGTGACCTCTGCCTCGGATCGGCTAGTCCAGGATGAGCTGTCCAGTTCAGCACCCTTTGTAGTGTGGAGTAAATGTCAAACGGCGTGGTTAAAACGTTGGCATTGCTTTTCAGGTTCTGCCAAGCTCTTTTTCCTTTTTCACCACGCCTGAACCACTCCGGTAGAGCCAAGGACATTAGGGGCAAGCGTTCCTCTAACTTTCCTTGTTCTGTACGTCTGATTTTGGCAAATCTGTGGCCATGATCGGACATGAGAATAAATAGAGTGTTGTTGAGATAACCCAGTTGGTGCATATTTTTTAGATGGGCTACCAAATCCTCATCAACTACTTGAACTCGATCGATGTAGGTATGACTCAGACGACCATGGAAACCAATAATAAATTTAGGAGCTGAGTAAACATCAAAGACATTTTGCATCTGTCGGAAAAAGCCAACATGTTGTGCTTCACTGCCCAGACAGGCATTCCACATGCCGCCAAGGTAACTGTAGTTGTTCAGTTTCCGTCTATGAGCCTCTAAGTAAAAAGTGCGCATGTAGTGCGTGGTTGGCTGGTTTCTGAAGCCCTTCAGTCTAAACTGGAACATTCCCCAGTCTATGTCATCTTCAGCAAACATCGTCACGTAACCAGCTTTTGCGAAGTCCTGAATAATTCAGTTGCCAGTAGATGTCTACATAGATAAAAAAATGCCTCGTCCATTTTCTGGCCTCAGACCATTCGTTCTCAGTCTACTCTTTCTTGACCGATTTGGTTCAATTTTTAGGGCTTTTAAAGAATATAAAAGTTGCTTATTTTGAAAGTCTGACAAATAATTTTCTAAGGTCTGAAATGAAAATTCCAGTGCTGCTCTTTTTCTGGACAATATAATTAAAATCAGGGTGGTATTTGGAAATTCTAATTTTTATGTAATTTTAAGACCATAGCTTCGAACGAATCTCGCAGAACGGACATCTCTGTGGCTGAAGGGTCACCAAAATCGGGGAAATTCAATTTAAGGTCATGTTAAAATAAGGATTTTTTCATAAAACTAATAAAATATCGAATGAGAAGGATCGTTTGAATTAAGGGCCGAACTATCGATGGGACATTGATACTGTATTCCTACCTTCCAAATCCAAGGGTACACATCAAGGAATGAGGAATTGCGAAAACGTCTGCGAGCAGAGGGCAGTTCAGTCTCCTCTTTTCCAGTCAGAATCGGAATCCAAGCTTGTGGAGTGCCATCCCCAACAATATTGTAACCTTTCATTACCACAGATCCCAGTTGATTTTTCAGAAATTGCATAGTTTTTGGTAATTTTCGATAAGCAGTCATCCTGGAGAGTGAATCAAAACCCAGAATGTAGACGTTCAGTGCTGACCAATCTTTCAATTTAGAGCGATTTTGTGGAATCTCCCGTGAAACAACAGTCGCATGAACATTGGTATGAGTGTCGTTCGTACACTGACCATTCGAACAATTGTGTGCGGCACAGTCCACACGAAAGAAATCAGAATGTAGCTTCAAGCCTGAAACCTAAACAAGCTCCGTCTGCCAGAACAGTTTTAAGAAAACGGTTTGTACCACCTGAACTGGCATTTCGAACAGTGGCTGGCCATTTATTAGCAAAATCAGTTTTCCATTGGAAATAGTGAATATCACAAGTAAATGATCCGTACAGTCTTTCAATGGTGGGTTCTTTGTAAAATCGACCATTTTTGATAAAAACCCAGTTCTTTTCTGAAGCACAGACAAGTTGTGAAACGTCTGAAGCTATCAACTTTGAAATGAATGGGTCGTCCACTTGCAGTTGCGGTATTTCGCAGCCACTGAAATTTTTCCGAGGAGTGCCTTCAAAAGTTTTCAAGTACTGATTCCGTTTCATCAGGGGTAACCGCTCAGTACTAGCGATTTCTGTCTGGCATTGTATCCACAAAGCGAATAAACCTCCTAGAAGTAGCAAAGGCAGCTTTTTCTTGACAAGAACCCGGAACATTTTTGTTTACTCCAACAGAAACAAAGATTAATGTAGCAATTTTAAAGCTGACCGAGTCAGATGCCTTGTGATCTGTGAAAATACGTATGGACGGGACAGACACATAAATAATTTATGGGCTTTTGGTTTACATTTTCTAATGTCAATACGTACTGTACCGTTCATTATCATCTATTCAATAACAGAGAGTGTAAAAAGTGACAGTTTCAGAAGTAGACATGAAAAATCGGGTTTTAGACTAGTGAGTTGGAGCTTTTGGCACCAGCAACAAATTTTGATTGGGGCTCGACAGTTGTTGCCGAGTTCAAGTCAGCGAGCGACATCGTTCGCCCAAGAGCGCCAGAGAACAACTGCTGATCTCCGATCCAATGGCCTGCTGTCTAACAATTTGTGTTCTAATTTTTTGCTTGGCTAATTTGGCCACTTGTTCTCCGGAGAACCCGTGCTCGTCTACAATCGCCAAACAGACTGCAGATCTTACCCTGCGTCTCAACAAATCGCTGCTATTCTTGGAGAACATCAAGGAAATTGAAGACGATGCGACGGCCCAGCACGTTTTCCACGGACAATACGCTTTGTATTTCCAGTCAGGAACGATTGGCTTGTTGGAGAAGTGGAAAAACGTCCTGGAAAAGGAGCTACTCAACATCTCTGAGCACAACTTCCGTGTGTTTCTGGACAAAATGGAACAATTCTCTGATTTGGCTAGACTCAACTCGCAGTTCCTGCAAAAACTGGCTCATTTCGCCCCCAAACCGCTTAGACCCGGAGTGTCAGGTAAGAGTAACGGTTTCCTACAATGCATTGAAGATGTGATAATGAACTCAAAAACCTTTCAAATAGCTTTGTCTCGAAGAGTAATCAAAATTGTTTATAGCGCTGGGTACGAGTTTCGACAAATCTGAGCGACAGTTGTTAGAACTGGCTTTTGGTTCCCAATCACACACTGTGGTTCGGTCGACCCAAGGCATCTACCTACGAGCCTGTCCTACTCTGCTGCTCCAATGCAACCTGAGAAGCGGCCACTACCCTGCAATCACCAAGCGCATCCTGGAGGTCTACCACAGAACCTATTTCAGTCGCAACCCTGGCATGACCAACGTGCCTCTAAATCTGGGATGGGGCAGAGTCAGAGACAACGGCAGACCCCCGTTTCCGTTCCAACTAAAGTACACTGGACGCAAGTACCTCACCTATCTGCTGTACCCGACACCCACCTATTTATTGGCTCTGACTGACTACTTCCCCACAGGGAGATACCGTATCCAGGAGGAGTTGAAAGATCCGCTGCTTCCCTACAAAGTCAACGCCAGTATTCGGTCGTTTTTCATTGAGAATGAGATCAGTCGATACGATAATGTGAGGCTGAAATTCAAATCGCCTGATGTGCAAGTCTATCTGACCAGAGACGACGACGCCAATGTCGTAGTGCAGCAGGAAAAGCCGGAGAAGCCGAATATGAGAGTGTTCTTCATCTCGCCCAACAAAGTGCTCATTGCACACAGAGACAAACCGTGCGACTTCCTGCATGTACGTGAGGGACTGCAAGACATCATCAGCTTTACTTACAAGTACCCTCAAGACTACAGCCAAGCTAACCCGCTGCCTCTCTGGCAAGTAGTCGGCTCATTTTACTTTGTTGAAGATCTGGTCAAGTTTTGAATTGATTCTCTTACTACTATTTTCACTGCCAATGTGTTTCTAAATGGTTTACTAATTGAGCTAAATTGTGAGGTAAACCTATAGTTTTAATGGGTGTCCCACCCACCAATGGTAGCAACGATAAGCATCGTTGAAGGACAAGGGGCACCGTTGAACTTGCACACTGTAATTTTGGCAGTTCTTTCAAAAAACATCTTGTCAATAGCGCTGGTCCCTGAAGTAAAAT
>JASANB010002455.1:0-51366 GCA_030248155.1 Sabatieria punctata | reverse complement strand
GGTGCTTAGACATCCAATTAGGATCAGAGAAGCCTTGGCCATCTCGTTGACACCTTCCTAAGGTGTACTGTACCAGTGTGGTGCACTTTTTATCTAGGTAACTAGGTAACTAGGTATACCTAGTATTACCTAGTTAATATTCGGGAAAAGTACCTAGATTTACTTTACCTAGTTGTTGGTTACTCTATTTTACCTAGTTTTACTTTACCTGGTTTTAAATCCACATAACTAGGTACTTCTAGGTAAAACAAGTTTACCTAGTTTGATATTTTCAGTTTTACTTGGCTTTTTCAGTCAGCAAACCTTCAAATTTTCCGGCTTTCCCACAATTACAGTGGCCCAGAGAGTGAATTTCTGACTTATTTGATAAAAAAATACAAATATTTACTTGAAATGTATCAAATTTCGTAAATTTTAACTCCACTAACTTCATCATTGTTCTATTGAACCAAAAATAATATTTTAACTTGATTTCGAGCGTTTTAGGTTTACCTAGTATTACCTAGTTTTTCTGGGCTTTACCTAGTATTACTTTACCTACTTTCTTATCTGAGAACTTTACCTAGTATTACTTTACCTAGTTTTTTAGGTGACAACTTTACCTAGTATTACTTTACCTAGTTTCAAATTTTCAAAATGCACCACACTGTACTGTACATGAAACAATTAAAATAATCACCACTTTATTGATTTATACAAGTACCGGACTCAGCTCTTTCTATTTGGCCTGCCATCAGGCATTCAATCGGTCATGGCGCGCTCTTACAAATCAGACCGAAAGCTAACAGATTTGTCTACTCAAACTAATGCTCGAAGTAAATTCCTCTTTTTTGGACTACCTATACTAAACAATGTATTTACGCATATACAGTATAGATAAAAAAAATGTCCCATCGCTTTTTCGGCCTTCACTCAAACGTTTCGTTCTCAGTCACTTCTTTACCGATTTGGCTCAAATTTTCAGCAAAAATTAACAACATGGTTGGCTAAATATTCTGCAAGTTTAGTGCCAAAATTCCGACTCATACTGGTTTTATGACCCGAAAACTAGGAATGAGGGTGGTCCACGCAAATTTATTTTTTTTCGGTAATACAAGGAGTACAGTCCTGAAACTTGCAGGAATCATTGGTGTTGCTACTGGGCATAACATACTAAGCGGGCAGCCCTGTAGCTCAAAGGGCACTAAAATGGGGGAATTTCAAAAACATGAGTGCAAATCCCATAGTTAAGAAATCTGCACCTTCTAAAATCAAAGCACTGAATCTGTTGTTAATCAACATAGATTGTAGCAGGAAGTTCGACAAATAAATGAACCTGATATTTAAGCTCTGTTCCACACCATAGTAACCATCCCTGCAGCGTTTTTTGAAAATTGAAAATCTTTAGAATTGTCATTTTGCCGGTTTTACGAAGAAAAGTCATATTTCGTCATGCTTTTGAAATTCCCCCATTTTAGTGCCCTTTGAGCTACAGGGCTGCCCGCTTAGTATGTTATGCCCAATAGCAACACCAATCATTCCTGCAAGTTTCAGGCCTGTACTCCTTGCATTCCCGAAAAAAATTAAATTTGCGTGGACCACCCTCATTCCTACCGTATAGTGCTGTTTATAGTACCCCCTATTTATAGTACCCGGGGTACAATAAACGGCACTTAGTGCCATTTATAGTACCCGGGGTACTATAAATGGAGACAGATTTTTATTCTGAAATAAGCTGTTATATATACAAAACGTGCGAAAAAGACAGTATTTTTGGTGGTAAACCTTGTTTATATGAAGAAAAACAGTAGATAATGCAATCATAGAGGTTCTGATGTATGTACATAACCTATTTTTTACATCAAATCGGTTATTTGAGCAAATAACTTCACATACTATTGTTAGTTTCTTATAGACCAGATTTATTAGGTGCCATATATAGTACCCGGGTACTATAAATGGATTCAATTTTATTTTCGCAAAACCCTAAGTGCCGTATATAGTACCCGGGTACTATAAACAGCACTATACGGTAGTTTTCGGGTCATAAAACCAGTATGAGTCGGAATTTTGGCACCACACTTGCAGAATATTTAGCCAACCATGTTGTTAATTTTTGCTGAAAATTTGAGCCAAATCGGTAAAGAAGTCACTGAGAACGAAACGTTTGAGTGAAGGCCGAAAAAGCGATGGGACATTTTTTTTATCTATACTGTATGTACTATATACAGGATGCCTCTAAAATGGAAACAGTTTTTGCTGCCTTGAGACACTTGTATTTTTAACTAGGCAATAATACAGAATTGGAACTCCAGAGTTAACCTACCTTGTCACAGTCTGGTGATGATTTTCAAAAGCAAAGGCTAGAATGTTGGCTGCTCTACCGGTTCCTTTGCAGACCAGAACAGGTATATTATGCTTGATACTAGCCTCGGCCACATTTATGCATTCCATTCCGCCTTCAACAAGCACCACAATCACTGGCACCGGAGGTTCAGCTTCTGCAAAGAAGCTCTAATTAATCAACTAATTACTTCTTCTGATAAACCAGAATATAAGTTTCTCTTCACTTAAATTCAACCTCTGACAGACAAACGTCTACACATAAAGAACACACTACATTGTAACCAGAGGTGTACACTGAACAGAATATTTTCTAGTATAAAATAACAGCTTCTGTCATAGGAAAGAAATAAAAAAATAGTTCACCAGTTCCAGTAGCAATGCACTTTTCCAAAGCTGCGCGAAAATGAGTAAAGGAGAGTCGGATTCTGTTTCGATATCCGTCGTCCACTAGGATAAAGTGACTGTGGTCTGGATTGATTGGGGTTGGCTTTCCTCTTCTTATTTTATTATTCACTTGGTAACTGGCAGGCCAGAGACCCTGAAAATTTAACTTTATATTTGGAATCTTACAATCATCTGCGTACTGTGTTAGGAAAAAGTAAACGAGATAGGTTTACATACTGTAGTTTTTCAGAGAAGGGCAAATTGTAGATTAGGACAAAAGCCAAAGGGGATTTGTCTTAAGCATAGGTTAGTTTTAGGCTTTAAGTCTGATGTAGGTTAGGTCTAAGCTTAAGCATTACATACTGTACATAGATAAATAGTGCCGCATAATGAAATTCACTCATTCATACCAAATCTAAATCAGTGGTCAAGTCATCTTTGTTTTCAATGGCACCCCAAGGCGCTACACCGATACACTTGAGTCTTTCGGAAGTGTTGGTCATGTTCATTAGGTATCCTTCCTTTACAGCAGCCCCTACCACCTTCATAATACCGACATTGCATCCACTGGTTGTTATCCATGCACCCGTGGCATAAGCAGCCTAAATATTCGATATGTACCGGACAGTATGTACATATATGCTCATCATATTTACATTACACCTAAATAATATCTGATTTTACATTTGATTTTTCAATAGATTCCACACAGTTTTGCGACTGGAAAAGGTCATAAATTTCCTCCAAAAGGGAAGTACCTTGACCAGCCCTCTTTTGAAGATCTCCCTTTTGCTCCTTTCAAAGGAAAAGTTCTTGGCACCACCATTGACGGAGATCACTAGATTCGGCCTTCGCGGCTGGCACATCTTCCACTGATTCAACATGAAATCATAGACTTTGGAGACATCGGTGGAATCGCTTAATCTGATAAACTGAAATCTCATATTAAAAACAGTTACTAAAACAAAGAATCTACTTACTTTAGCGGGTTTTGCATTAGACTCATCGTTGGCGAATTCAATTTGTCCGAAACAAGTCGTAGGAACTTCACGAAATTTAGGTTTTTGTGACCACCTATCTTGAGTGGTGACTGGCTGCTTCGGTTTATCAGGAACAACTTCAGAATCTGAAACAGGTACATGTATTAGGCTTTTGTGCTGAGCAAATGCGCTTTTGTCGCCAACTAAAAATCACTAAAAGCGTTTATTTTAGTCGGAACACTGATGAGAAAAAATAGTTTAAAAGATGAAACACAATTGACCCAAACATTTTTGTAAGGGGGTGTGCCGCAATTACATAATGGTGTTTTAGCCATTTTCGGACACCCCTACACTCCTTCATGATAATAGGCTGTAATATTTTCCTGACCCCTCCCCCAACTTAGAAAATAGGGCAGGATGATTGCAATCGCGGAGTGAGTCTGGCCTGGTCCCAGTGGGGGAAAACATCTATGCCCTAACTTACATACCCAGGGGAGCGTGGTTGGTACACCCCTTTATGGTGGAAGTAAACAAAAATAGCCAAAAATAAGAGAAAGCAATAGATTTATGGACTAAACCAACCACCAATGTTTTGCTGAGAAAGCCTTTCAAAACGTTTTTGAAGGCTAATTAGTCAAAATTTTCTCCCTCGCTGCTTGTCACTGGTCCGATTAGGTCTATTCAAAGTTTTACACACCGTCCGCTTTGCAAAATCCTGGGTATGCCACTTGCACGCGGCACACCTAGGAAAGACACTACTACAGTGACACAATAGTGTAAAAATATTATTGTATCTGACCTGCTTTAGGTATTTCTACAGTTGGAGTGGGTTGTGGAGTCAGATCTTTGTGAAGAAGTTTGACCGATTCCTGTGGTGGCTTCTGCTTTTTCTTCTTAGCCGTCAGTTTAGAAGCCTTTATTTTTTCTATCGTCTTTTCCACCAGTTCGGGCGTCAGTTCCCGATGTGCACTGCGCTCATAGAAAACTTTCTTTCGCATCGGTGGCTCGGCACCCTCCACTCCCAGCTGCGAATCGAGATGCCAATGATCTACCTTCCGCTCACCGCAGAGGCAGATGTTTCTATAGAAGTGAGGGATTATAGCCATGTCTAACTTACAGTGGGAAAATATCGAAATTTTTAAAACATATTAATATAACTATACATATGTATATGTTTTTCGCCAATCAAACATATAAATAACACATATAGTTGAATATTCACATAAAACATATTTGTGTAAAAGTCGCTTATTCACTTATATTTTGTCTTAATTTTCGATAATTCAAACTTGAGATTCTGAATTTCCAGTTTAAAACGGTTTGCAACAAGTTAGATAGCATACTCAGATTCAATAAGTTTAAGTGAAAGTCAGATTTTGGAAACGTTTACTGTCAAACAGCAACCAAAAGTCTTGAAATCATGAATTCCTATAGCAAAAATATGTATATGTTTCCAGAAACATATTGGCCTCAAAACATATAAATACAAAACATATTTGACATGCAAACATATTGAGAAACATAAACATATATGTTTTCCCAAACACAAACATATTTATGTTTTAAAACATATACATAAAACATATATGTTTCCCACAGTAGTCTAACTATTAAAGTCTGGCACTTAACGCCGTTTATGGTACAGGCACCATGTATGGCACTGTCACCATATACTGTATGTATGGTATCCCCACCCATGGCCATTGCTGCCGACACCATATACGGTCAGGTACCTTATGTGGTACCACCACAGTCCCCAAACGGGGGTACCACATATGGTGCCACTAGCTTACGTAGGTACCGGTACCATAAACGGCGTTAAGTGACTGATTGTATAAGCCTAATTGGGCTACTTTGTAGCTATACATGGCTAATTGCCACTATTGGCTCATGCAGCCATCTATGGCTAGCAGCTATAGATAGCTGTTTACAATCATAGCTACTGTATCTATGACTATTTACACATGTTTTAATCATAGCTATTTATGGCTATGGACACATGTTTTCATCATAGTTATCTATGGTTGTAAACAGCTATCTATAGCTGCAAGCTTTTACTCTTGTACACATTATCTTACACTACATTAGCCAATGTATAGATACATAAAAGCCCAATTATAGTTATACATGGCTATAGTCCCCTGACTGTAAACTGCAACCACAACTTTCGACAAACAACTCTAGACTTAGCAAAAAAGCCTTACGGATTGCTTCTTGATCGAAGAAAAATCGGACACACTTTCATGGTGAAATTTGAGTGAATGAACTGCGCCAATTCCATTCGCTCACCCTAAAGAAATTGTCACTAAATTTGAATATTATCACTGTTACCCTAGTCATACTGTACCTGTAACAAAGATCTGGGCCGGTTGGAGGGGTACGGCTTTTGATTACCAGTCGGGGGTCCAGAGAGGAAGTTCAAAAATTCCCTTTCGACACGCTTTAGTTCATAACAAGGCAAAAATCGCAACTTTAGACAGCCAAACGGCGTTCTAGTGCTATAACGAGCATAAAATAACAAAACGGGCTTCTAAAAGCACCGATTTATCCCAAAAATCAGCAGCAGAAACGTCAAATTCAGTGTATGATAATCAAAGATCAATGTTGAAAGATTTTTAAGGTTCCAATGATTATAGGGTATTGGGACACAAAAAACGTATACCCAGTCCAGTACCGGTTCGCACTAGGGATGGCACCGGTAGGTATATGGTATAATATGGTATTATATGGAATTATACAGTATACAGTATTTTTACAGTAACAAATTTTAACACTGATTCAGGTTTTTGTCGAAAAATCAGCATACTTTTGCTATTTTTTATTACAAAACACCAATTCTTGGCAAATTTTCCATTATAATTTTCTTAACTTGGTGGACTATTTGATTCTTTTAAGTAAGACTTTAGTTATTCAAGAAAAACAAGAAAGCGTTCTAAAATAGTAACAGATTTGGTTTTGCACGATATTTTTATTTTTACTTGGAGTTTTTCAGTAGGCCAATTTTTTAAGATCGATTTTGTTTATATGACTGTCGAAATCATGCATGTAAGAGGGGGTCCGCCCCCACCCGGCTTACTCCCGATCGGGGGCCCCCATCTCCTCTGAGACAATTTTTCCGACTCGCTCAGATTTTTCTGGCAAGCAATTTTTTAGCAAATTTGTGCGATTTTTTTAGAATTTCAGACACTAAAATTGCTAAAATCGTCCGTAAAACAACGCTTTTTAGCTGTACAGACTTGAGCCCAAATTAGCGATTTTTGACGATTCTGCCGAAAAAATGTGATTTTTTAGTATTTTTGAGCGTCCAACCCCCTCCCTAGAATTTGGACTCGGACCATCCCGGCTGACGCCAGACCCCTGACCCCTCCCCCTTTCGCCGAAGACCTGTTACATATGGTAGAAGAAAGTGACTTACATTGTACATACAGCACTTTCTGACCGAAACTGTAATATTTGATATTACAATTAAAGATTACACGTCATTCTCTTCTATTACTCACTCTAAAAACCTACTGTAGTGTGGAATTTTATCTCATGTACATATGCAATTTACAACCATTTTGACGATTTCTGCAAATTCCAACTTAACTAAGAGTTTCTTGCTGGAGCATACTGTATGGTATTATACCATTATTATACGGTATCGAAAAGCTATACGGTATTCATGTACCGGTCCCATCCCTAGTTCGCACTCCAATAGAAACAACAGATACCTGAGTAGATCTCTTGTGACAGTGTTTATGTCCGTATTTCACGCCAACTTTCATCAAATGGGCCTGCCTTCGAATTTCGAATCCGTCCGTTTCATCTTCAGAACACTCAAACAACCACGTGGGCGCGGCCATCTCGGAGTCCTGCATGGCTGAGTAGGGTCAGTCGCTATTTCCCCTACACAACACACAACATCCACACCACAAGAAGGCGGCCAGGCGGGCTGAGAGAGCAGCTCTGGCTAAGGGAACAAAAAATCGATACGGCCGTAGAGCGTCGTCGGTACCGAGCGAAGAGAATAATTTGCCGTTCTATATACTTTCAGCTCTTCGTATGTAAGTGCAAAATTTTCGCTTCCTAACAATAAAGAGAAGGACCGGTTTTGCTACTGCCAAGCGCGCACCGGGCTACTGAAAGGACGCATTGTAATACAATTTTAAACCCGACCACACTTTATACACTCGACAGCTGTCCATACGCACGCGCATAAACTTGTTTTGCAAGCAAAAGCAAGCGCAGAAATCTCTACTATGTTGAAACCCCGTAGCATATGTACATGGGTGGTACTGTACTGCAATTGTTTTAGGACAGTAATCATCCTCAAGCCTCTAGTTATCTAAAAATCTGTACTATTAGGGATGGATATTTTTCCGAAAAAAACCTCGGCCTGTTTTTTCCAGTTTTTTTTTCGGTTTTTTCCGGTTTTTTTCCGAAATTGCGGAAAAAACTCCAGCTCAGGTTCTCAGTATCCTAGCCTGGTTTTATGATTCTCTAATGCTTTCTGGTGCCGTCCTCAGTCATTTCAGACCAGAAATACAGGTGTTACATAGATATAAATCACGAAACAGGCATGAAACAGTACCTGACAGGCAGGGTTGTATATTTTTCCGAAAAAAACCTCGGCCTGTTTTTTCCAGTTTTTTTTTCGGTTTTTTCCGGTTTTTTTCCGAAATTGCGGAAAAAACTCCAGCTCAGGTTCTCAGTATCCTAGCCTGGTTTTATGATTCTCTAATGCTTTCTGGTGCCGTCCTCAGTCATTTCAGACCAGAAATACAGGTGTTACATAAATATAAATCAGGAAACAGGCATGAAACAGTACCTGACAGGTTCTATCAATAACGCTATATGCAAATTTTCTTACAGCAGTTTGAATTTATGTTTTATCATGCCAAATTTGGTTTTACTGTTGTTTTCCTAACAGTTTTGGGTCCGTATGGCCTATTATACATCGCAAAAGTCCATTTTTTAACAGAAAAATGACATAAATTAGCTATTTTTAGCTTGAGTTTTTTCGGCGATTTCTATTTTTTTCAACCCTTAGGAAAAAACGAAAAAAAAACACCTCACATCTCTCCATTAATTTAGAAACCTAAGAGCATACTGTAGTATTAAAAACGCTGTTTACTGAAATTTTTTGAATGTTTCTAAGATTACGCATTACACATACGGATTTTTAGTTGGAATGCATATACGCATACGCATACGCATTTGAAACATCAACTATTAAACCGACCTTAGCTGGGTTCGATTCTCAGCTGCGATTGCACATGCCTACCCTTTTAACCTTTCTTTCTATGTATATGACTGGACTGAGTATGAGTACACAACAAACTAGCGTTTATGATGCCATTAAAAATCTCTAAATTATTCGACTGACTTCCAAATTCTGACCTTCCCGTCAATCATCAATAATCAGTTCATCTTTCTGACCTTCACCTTTCTAGTTAACGAACCATCATGCTATCGGGATAAATTGGCAATGACAGTTTAATTATGAGTATGCAGAGGACAATGAAGAGCCTCAATCAGTAATTGGCTGGTAGTTGGGTTACGTGTAATGGCTGTGACCGTAGCCGGCTCAAGATTGGCCACGAATCTGCTTAAAAGTGCGATCCTAGCTATCTTTGGTAAGCATATAAGACACTATAAATTCAGTGACAACAAAACTATTTTGGAGGTATTTTAGTAACTCAATCCAAACAGAACCAGCTATGCATTAAGTTGCAACTGGATGGTGTTCAAGCTCCAGCAACCTCTCACCTGACCAATCTAAAAATGGAAACGTTGCAATCATGTGCAAAGCAATGTCACAGTGAATCGGAGTGTGTGAGCGTAAGTTACAACGAACAAACCAAAGTCTGCATCTTACAAAGTACCCTCAGCACCGATCCTGCTGCTATACCAGTACGCATGTCTGGATTTGAGTTCTTCGATCTGCTTTCCAACCAGACCTGTGGGTTTGAGGAGATACATTTCTTTCGAACGATTCTTGATATTCTATATTTTAATGTGTTTACGTACTGTTGTATGCACAAGCAATATTATTGTTTCAAAATTCATTTGACTGAGGATTACAGCTGGTGTTTGCGAGTTGCAAAAGCCATGTAAGGAAGGAAGCAGCTGCATAGATGGCGGTTCAAAAGTTGAGTACGAGTGTGCTTGTGCAAGTGAACTGTATGCCGGGAAAAACTGCAGTGAAGCCGGTAAGAAAGAGAGAAGCGAGAAATGGCACTCTAAACATTTGTGCATTCAGAACTGATATTTTAATGCAGAAAGGCCTAAATTGGGTCCGTATTTGCAGTCTGTAACGAAAATAAATTTTTGTGGAATAAAATAATATTATCTCGTCGAAACGACAATTATTTTTCGTACTCATACCAATATGAATTAGGCATTCTGATTTTCGTATCAACTAAGGAACACGAAAATATAAATTCGAAAATACTGATTTAACGAATACGAAATTCAAACGGATTAAATTTTCGTGCCCATCCCTATGTACACTTGTAGTGTGAACCACCCCGTCTGAATAATAGACCATTTATTATTGTTTGTCACATCCTTTCAGTGGCTGACATACTGATTATGGGCGGAGATAAGGACGCAAAAAGTTTCGAAATCTACAACACTCATGATGGCTCCAAAAACAAACTACTCTCTCAAAGTTTGACCGATGCTCGACAAAGCTTCGTTTCTGGCCTATTTGACAACGACGTGGCAGCTTTTGCTGGCGGGCAAATAGCCCAAGCTGTGACGGATCGCACAGAACTGGTGCCTCTTAACGGCGATCAAAACCGAGAAGGACCGCCCATGAGTGTGGCTCGAGGGATAGCTGCAGGTATTGGCTAAATTGCAGAATTTCTCCTGTTTGTTTGTTTGTTTTTGTTTGTTTTCGAGAGAGAGAGAGAGAGAGAGAGAGAGAGAGAGAGAGAGAGAGAGAGAGAGAGAGAGAGAGAGAGAGAGAGAGAGAGAGAGAGAGAGAGAGAGAGAGAGAGAGAGAGAGAGAGAGAGAGAGAGAGAGAGAGAGAGAGAGAGAGAGAGAGAGAGAGAGAGAGAGAGAGAGAGAGAGAGAGAGAGAGAGAGAGAGAGAGAGAGAGCAACTGATATGTAGAAAGCCAAGTATTTATATGAATCTTTCAATTAATATGTAGGTGCGATGCTCAATAATAAACTGATTGTGTGCGGAGGAACACAAGAGAGAGTGACTCATGACAGCTGTGAAAGCCTTTCCTTTGATCGAGCTAGTCAAACCTACACATGGACTGCAATCGCCTCGATGAAAGAAAAGCGCTTCGGCTTCATAATGTCAGAGTTGGATGGAAAGGTATGGAAATGTCAGTCTAAGCTGAACCCACCCAACCCCAACAGAATCCTATTCTCCTACTATGACATCTGAACAAAATCTCTGAAACTGCTCAATGCACTCTATACATACTTAACCAACAGATGCGATGCTTTCCTGATAATGGTGAGCATCCCATTTGTGGGCGTTTTAGGTATACGCGGTTAGCGGCCGGAACCTAGACTCAGGTGAATTGGAAAGTGCCGAACGGTATGATCCCGAAACAGATAGCTGGAGCGAAATAGCCGATATTCCCCTGGCAATCGAACTCGCTGGAGGCACCAGCGTCAACGGAAACTTGTTTGTATGCGGTGGTCGAGCCGTGAACACTTACCAGAACAAATGTTATCGATACGATCCGAAAAAGGATGCCTGGAGTCAAGTGGCAAGCATGATATCGGAAAAGGCAGGTGAGACAAGCTTTCACATATCTAAAACCCACACGTCATTTGCTAGGCATTTCATAAAATGCGGCATGCGCTTCGTGCAATAGGTGTTATAGGCCGCTACCCCCAGTCCTGAAATAGTGTTTAAAGCACAGAAACAAGACTAAAACGATAATATACTGTCGAATTTTATTGCCGGAATGGAACTCAATCAGTCTACGGACCCCTAGGCGATTGAGTTTTTAAAACACTTTAGGACATACAATGTTGGCCAAAGATGGAAAGATCTATTGTTTCGGAGGAGTAAACAAAGGCGGAATTCTTGATACGGTTGAAATATACGACCCTATTACTGACAGTTGGACCATGGCTGGCAACACCTTACAGATGAAACGCGATGGATTCGGGGGCTGATTTTGACCTGAATCTCGTTCGAGAACAGATTTTAGGATTTTATTATGCTTTAGAACTAGTTCCTGATTCTGCAGTTTTCCTGCTGCTCCTTTCTCTGGACCAGTCTTCTGTACCTCATTACCTGCTTCGCTGGCTGTCGTCGTATCTGCAGGACAGACGGTACAGCGTGGTAGTGGAGAATGAGCGTTCTGACGAGTCAGTGGTTACGTCCGGCGTGCCGCAAGGCAGTGTGTTGGGGCCGATTCTTTTCATTTCGTATATCGACTGTGTAGCCAAGCTGGACTTGAGTGAACACAGTAAGCTATTCTTGTATGCTGATGACGCTGTTATTGTGAAACCGGTCAGGAACGTTAGAGACGAACAGCAGCTCCAATTAGATATCGATTTGGTTAATGAAACTTTTTCCCTCCTCTCCTTAAAACTTAATCCATTAAAAACAAAATTTCAAGTTTTCGGCTACCACCCCCATCCTCCTACTCTCCAGACCGATATGCTTCTGGATGGTGTTGGTCTGGAACAGGTGCCAGTGTTCAAGTATCTGGGAGTGCACATAGATCGCCGTATGTCTTTCAACCACCATACTCAGTTAGCTACCTCTAGAGCAAAGAAATCGATTGGTGTTACGAACTGGTTGTTTCGCAGATCTGCTCCTAATTATGTTCTGAGTCGTATCTACCACAGTATTGTTTTACCTCAGCTTTTGTATGCCGTTGAAGTTTGGTATCCGCGAGCAGTCTGGGCCCGTAAGAAGATTGAGAGGGTACACAGGTTTTTTGCCCAGAGTTACTGTAATAATTATGTTTTGCCGTATGAGCAGTTGCTGTCTTTGTATAGCAGGCAATCACGATGTTCTTCTGTGCCTTTGTGGCTTCTTGTTTCTAGATTACGTCTGAAACTGTTTTACAAGTTTTACTACGGGCTGCGGTACACAGAGCCCACTAATTTGCCATCTACTACTAATCGCCGCAGTGCCCGCACTTGCCATTCCTGTCACGTTGATCTGATTAGCAGAACCACCACCTCGGACAGTTCTTTTTTCTTTGTGTCGGCAAAAATTTGGAACGCTTTACCACCTGACGCCCCTTTGTTGTCTTATAAGCAGTTTGATCGTTTTTTAAATAGTAATCAGTTCCTTTCTATTGTTATTCGACTTGGTTTTAACTGTCATCTCTAACATGTTCTGTTTTATGCTGGCACCTGTTTTTCGCTGCATAGTGAAGTAAGGTTTTAACATGCCAGTAAACTTTGACTTTGACTGCTTTATTTTCTTCCCTTTCTTCGATAAAATTTTTTATTCTCACGTCCATGTTCTCAATTAAAATCATTCCCATCCTGTTACATGTATGCATGCAAGCTATATATAATGTTGAAATATGCAACTGAATTACAAAAATAAATCGGGTTTTGTTGAATACAATATACAAAGTGTAAAGCACAAAAACTATGTACACCATACAGCACAACAAAACTTGATACAGATAAAAAATCGATTATACACCCCAGCAGAACATCAGATGTGCAATGAGACAGAGGTATTTCTGTGCGGCAACAATTTCGGAACTTGTAACTCAAGTAAAATCTCGTTAGGCGTTGCAACCGGGGCCGAATTTCGGCGACAAATCACACTATTTCGACCACTCAGCCTTGCTTGAATTCTAGCTGGTCTTTTGAGATGCAACATAATCAAAAAACAACCTCTAACTTGACTACTAAACACCAATAACAACCAGGGGTTAGAAAGAAAGAACAAATCACTCATATAATACCAGCCCATAGTAACCCATTGCGGCGTGAAGTCAACTACAAAACATAGCCAAAATCCACACAAACATAAATACATGCAGCTAGTGATTAGTCCTATGGCCACCAGACGGCGCTCCGTGCGTTCAGGTTTAGATCGACGCGAAACGCTGGCTTTTGATTGGACGGTTGAGCTGGAGACGGTTTGTGATGTGGTGGATATTTGTTTGTTTTGACGCAGCACAAGTGAGGTCGTTCTGCTATAGAGAATGAGCAGAGTTGGCGCGAACACACAGCATTCCAACGCTACGCAGCATTTCCAGTAAAAGTTCTCGACCTAAATGTTTGTATAGGTTTAGTTTTTGTTCCTTCTCTCTATGTTCTACTGTGGTTCTGTCTATTCTGTAGCATTATAGTAGGCGTACAATATGGTTTGAGACTGTGATCGGTGTGGCGTGATGTGATTTTGGACTATTCAACATGTATGTAGTATGAAAACGTAGTGTAGTGTAGTGTAGTGTAGTGTGTAGTGTAGTAGCGTGATTCCTTCGTTTCAAAGGCCTAGAAACCAAATACTTCTGGGTCATCATAGACCGGCTCCGAAAATTCTTCTGTGTAATGAACCGGATGCCCAGGCAGCAGCATAAATGGTATCCACAACAACCCAAAAATCCACTGACACGTTAGGATTTTCTTGAGCATACCATTATCCCAGCGCTAAAACGCCGTATAACAACGAAACCAAAAGCAAACCACATAAAACAGCAATATAACAAACATGCTTATATCCGATTGGGTCTTTAACAGCCGAATATCGATTAAACGCCATTAAAATCACGCCTGGAATAGCAGAATAATACAAGGCCCAATTCATAGTTTTCGTGAAAACTCCAAGCAGATCGCTTTCAAGAAAATAGGCCTAAAGTGGAGATAAAAAGTTGGGCAATAAATAAAAAACACCGAAACGTACTTTCCAAAACAGCTTTGGAATCTTGGTAAAAGTGTATTTGTGAATGGTATAAAAAATGTCAGCGAATGCCACACTAATGCAGATCAGATAAAAACTCGTATTTAGAGTTTTTCGATACTTAATCAGTGTGACCAATACCAACACATAAACTGCCAATGAAATCAAGCTGTACACCAAGAATAAACCATCCAAAATTGAGAATATACCAGAAGAGACCATCTTTGGTTAGAAATAAGCGCGTACTACTGGAGTGCCAACTTACTATAGGTGTCTAGTCTAAATTCTAAATTAGAGCCCTGCGCTGAGTGACTCTTTTCACAGCCCGGCCAGCAATACCAAATTTCCAGTCCGCCAGGATGACATTTTGCGCCGGACGAAAGCTAAAATCGCCTAAAAATCTTGCAAAATCGTTTGTGCAAGAACTACGTGCAGTACAGTACGTACGAAAGAAATATTTCTAAAGACGCAACAAACAAAACCTAAACCAAACTAATATAACCCAATCCATTCCGGGCAGGCTCCAACCGCAACAACCCATCCAAAATTCTCTGCCGGACGGCCTGTGCAGGGCTCTAATGATGACCAGAATGCCTTATAAATGCGTTTTTGAAGGTGAACGTTTCAAAATTTTGTCGCCCTTGTCGGTCAGAATCCCCACCTGCCCTCCTTAAACTACTAAAACTGTAAATTTTAAGCTAGTGCCTTTCAAATGCGTTTTTGAAGGCTACTTTGTCAAAATTCCCCTGAGACAAGTGACGTCATTGTTGGCCGAACCCTCTCCCCATACTTGTAACAGGGGGTCCGGGGGGTCTGCTCCACTTCGACTTAGACAGACCCCCCGAATGGGGACCCCCGAGACGATTTTCCCGATCTTCTCCCTCTGATTTTTCTGGCAAACAATTTTTTGAGCAAATTTTTGCGATTTTTTGCAATTTCAGACATAAAAATTGCCAAAATCGCCTGCAAAACAGCACTTTTTAGCTGTATTTCAACCCAAAATAGCGATTGTTAGCCAAAAAATTGCGATGTTTTCGATTTTTGAGCGTTTGTTAGTGCTCAACCCCTCCCAAAGTTTGGGCTCAGACCGTCCAACCCCCTCCCTTCGGCGGATGACCTGTAATGCATGCCTCTCCCCCTTGTCATCATTTGGAAAAGCCCCTCCCATAAGCTACACGGTACACGCCGATGCCAGATCAATACCTTAAACTCAGTATTTAAGAAAGCTAGCCAGTCATGAGGAGCGGACACCAGCCGTAAGCATCAAACTCAAGCCGAACTATTTAGTGTAGTCAAATTGAGAAAAGTTTTAGCATTGGGACACAGTTCGCACTGCAATAATTACTCAGCGGTCTAACAACAAACTTGGCTGCTAAAGTAAGTCAGGTAGAACTGAACAGTTCTGACACGTTTCTACATCGCTTGACCAGCGGCTGTTGATGTAGCAAAGGAAGCACAAAGACAAAGTGCTTTAGCCGACGGTGCAAAGGACCATTAGGCTAATGCGTCAACCCGAAACCACCAGACACCTTTTTTATTACACAAACAAGCTGACAAAACATGCTTTTCCACCAGCAACACAAACAAGCTGACTTTTCCACCAATGAGTGTTGGTATAGTTGGAAAACGGCTTCTTTTGGTTACTGTACCACCTCGGAATGCAATTATGACAATCATTTCCCAATAGGTCACAGGAGTGGAAAATTACTTTTAACAGTTTGATTTTGCGCTCATTTTCGAAGAATTGGTTTGGATCTTCTTAGTACACTGCCCCCGCAAATCGCAGATTTGTTATGGACTTTTCTTCTACAAAGAAATATTTGGTTTTAGCGCTTTATCAGAAAGCCAGTGTAAGTAAGCTTAAATGTGTCATTTTAACTGAATGCTAGAACCTCTATGCATCATACATACAAAAATTATGAAAATCGCATGTGCGGTTACTACAGTACAATACCTAGAAATATTTCTAACGATACACTAAAGCTAAATAATAATCCAGATTAAAGAAAGTCCTGTATAACCTGCCTGGTATATTCTTGAGTATGTTTTTATGGCAATTGGAGTACCAGTTAATACCATATAGCTAGATACAATCACAGATGCAGTCTTTAAGAAACATAAACATTCACATACAATTTCAGAGACCACACACAATCAATGTTGTCAGCAAGAAAAATAGTAAAATTTGAATTTCCCGTGTGAAATTTGAAAAAAACTAATGTATTAAGCATAAATATAAAACTTGAAAAGAGCACAAAAAGGCGGCTCTATTGCCTTGCCGGTAACCTGGTTTCAATCGGTCTAATGGTGCCATCTAAAGAAAGGTTCAGTCATTTTTTAACAGACCCCGACCCAGATTTTGAGCCGTTTTCTCAGGAATTGAGTGTTGATTTTAGCAAATTTATATTTAGTTCATATCAAATAAGAAATTTATATCAAATTAAATTTCAGAATTTGGGTACCAACCAAGCAAATTAAAAGCAAGTTATTTTCTTCTGAAGGTTGAGCAAGCAATTTAATGGTTAACTAATTTCAAAATATATTTACTCGGAAACACTAGTGGTCCAGGGCGTTCTAATGCATATAATTAAACGAATGCGCGCGATTGTCAGTGAACACAAAACTATTACAATTCTCTCGGTGTCGCTTTCCAGCAAAATCTCGTTTGGCTTGATCTATTCGTCAAACACACACTCTTCTGTAGTGGCATCCGTATTTGTCAGTTCATTTTGAACAGACTTCCTTTTCAGTTCTGCCACCTCAACTGTCAGACGGGCCACCTCTTGAGCCATATTTTCCATTCTAATCATCATTTGAGCCACAGTTTTCGCTTCAGATTCGAGTTCAGTCACGCTGTCACTGCCGTCAGCGGTGTGACTGCAGAGTTCTGTTTGCTCAGTGCGAGGCAGAAAAGGCAAGACAACAGGTGCTGTCAGCACACTGGTTCCGACGCCACCAAACATGTAGCGAATATGATTTCCAGTTTTGGTCTTCTTATTGAACGCGTAGACCAGTTGCTTGATGAGATAGACCAAAACATGCACAACTCCGATCACACTGGCTCCCACCCAGAAGTCGAAAACTCCTCCCACCTCTGCCAGGAAACCTGACCAGCTGTTACGAGGCTCCACTGTGAACTGAATATAGTCCTGCAACGACTGTTTTATGGAAACGGCGCACATATGACTTTTAGGCGTTCCCACTAACTCAATCCGCATGTTTTCCTGGAGAATTTAGCATAGAATTGGAGCCAAGAGTCACATCTGGCCTGAGTCGGGTGGGAGGCAGACCCCCCAGACCCCCTGTTACATGTATGCTTAACGCAGCTCAAGTATCTACATAAAAGTGCGCAAAGGTACTTCCAGTTTAAACATAATTTGACTAGCATTGTTTACTGCCGTAAGAGGTGTTCCGATGGTTCGTGTTGATGAATATTTGACCGAGCATGCAAATTATGGCATTTTTCTCTGAAGTAGAGGCTCAAATTTCAATTTTTCGGCCCGACCACCCCTACTTTGAAGGGGGGGCTCTGGCGTTATGGGGGGTCCGCCGGAGCTCATACTTTGGGCTTCACAGTTTTTCGACACACACTTCCATATGTAAAAATGAGCTAAATCGGTGATATGTGACCCAGACCAATTTGGGGAGCGATCCTGAATTCTCTCAGAAATTGCGTCTTAATATTACATTACCGTTGCCATCTTTCGAAGATGTATATCTGAAGAGCTTCCAGAACTGATCCGGCTCACACTCTCTCTGTTTGTAAATAGCATAAATACTTGTTGGCATGGCGGATGTTTAGCACATTGGGATAGACAGGATCTATACCAATTCCATAACTTAAGCTGTGCGGAATATTCAGTTTTTGCACCCAGACAATTAATGAAGCCTGCAGCGTGCTCGTGAACAGAGCAGACTTTGGTGCTGGCTTCTGGATCGAGCAATGGCAGGGTTAATTGCGGTATACGACCAGCTGGGCCACATCCACACGCGTTGACCATTTGTCTCAGCAAACATGCAGCAGCACAGACATGGGCGTGGGAATTGTTGGCTCTGCAACTGGTGCTCAGCTCATCAGCGTATCTGAATACTCGATTAACTCGCAAGCTGACGTGAAAAGAGGAGCCTCCGCTAGCAGCAAGCTCGTGCTCGTTAAAAAAGTTGACCACTATCTTTGAGCTGTCCTTTTTCACGCTGTACAGTTTTTTTGTTCTGGCAGCCCAGTCATAGTTTATGTGGACAGCGCCAAAGAATGGATCAGCTTTGAATAGGACCAGAAAGACAAGGTGAGCATCTGAGCCGACGTCATAAGTATGCGTAACCCGCACTCGAAATCTGCTTGACGGCTGACAAAAACACACAGCTCAACAAAAAAGCCGGCCGGTCTGCGGCACAATCAAATCTTTTTAAGTTAAGTTTCATAGTTTGAATTCATTCTAATGGTTTCTATGATCAGTAGGTTTCAGGCCCCAAGATGGGTTGGGATTTAAGCTTAGGATGACGTTAGACTATAACTTTTTCGGTCAATCTTTGGTCATATATTAATCGGGTATGTTTTCGCTGATGGGGGTAGTGTCCTGCCTGCAATTAATATACAAGGTGTGCCAAAAAAAAACAACCCAGCAGATTTTTTGCTGTAGCAACCGCAAATCTCAACCGATTTGAATGAATCCTTTTTTAAATGAAAGATAAATAAATTCTTGAAAGATTGATGTACCGTTTATTAAGATAGCCTTCTTAGTTACTGAGATATTTGTCCTCAAAGTCAAAACAGAGATTTTGTCAATGAACAAGTGTGATAAAGAACAACCCAGCAGATTTTTTACTTTTGCAACCATGAATCTGAACCGATTTGAATGAATCCTTTTTTGAATGAAAGACTGATAAATTCTTCAAAGATTGGTGCAATTTTTATTGAGATTCACAGTTTAGTTCTTGAGATATTTGCCTTCTAAGTCGAAACAGATTTTGTCAAAGAAAAAGAGCGATTCCGTTGGATTTCATAATAAAGCGGATTCCTACTGCTGGGGCTAATGATACTTTAGTGTTGAAGTAAACCGAATTTATGTGTCACCTGTAAAGCCTCCAAGAGCCCCTAGTAGTAGCAGGAATCCGTTTTATTACGAAGTGCAGAATAATAAAATAATCCCTCTTGTTCACTGCCAAAATCACTGTTTTGACTTTGAGAGCCAATATCTCAGGAACTAAGCAGAGTACATTAATGAAAATTTCAGCAATCTTTTAAGAATTTATTTATCTTTCGTTTAAAAAAGGATTCATTCAAATCGGTTGAAATTTGCGGTTGCTATAGCGAAAAATCTGCTGGGTTGTTTTTTTTTGGCACACCCTGTATTTTCAGAAAACTGTTTGAGCCCAGTTTTTGAACAAAAAACAGCAGCGTCACTACGCCACATGATTTGTTTCTCAGCGCTCGTAGCAGTTGCCGGGCTAAATAGACAAACATAACGATAGACGAACTGCAGTGAAGGGCAATCAACGAAAAACAGTGAAATGCTAGTGTTGTTATGGTATGACTACTAGTCAATGTCAGAGTTAATACCTTTGTGATATCGCAGTCAAACAGACAGGTAGTCAAAGTCAAAGTTTGACTACCTTCGTTACCATAAAATACGTAGTCAAACGAAGACCAGGTAGTCAAACCGTTTGACTATGACTACGTTTTGTTATAAGAGGCAGGCTTTTCGAGCCTATTTTATCCCTTTTTCCGGTTTACAACAAAAATATATTACAAACTTGAAACATTTTTAAGCACTATAGAAGACCAAACCAAGTTTTCTCTAAAATTGTGAAACAATGAATGGTTTGCACAAAACATAAACCGAGTGGATCGTGAATGGACGGACACAAACCGCTCTGTAAAAAAACAACCCTGAAGATTTTTCGAAGTTGCAACCGTCAATCTCAACCGATTTGGGTAGATTTGGGTAAAGTCTTAATTCGGTAGTTATCGAGAGATTCGATCTGAAACTTGCCTACACACAATTTATTAGCGATTTTGATCTTTTTAATCTAACATATCTCATGTGGGCTCAAAGCAGAGAATATCAACATAGGTACACAGCTAAAAGCGTACATGCACTGTGCTGCATTTTTAGCTAAAAACGGGGGGTAGGGGTTGCTGCCAAGCTAGCGAGGGTCTGAATTACATAGGTAGCTCCCATTCGAGCCTAAATTGGCATTTTGAATGATTTGTCAGCTAAAATCACGTCTTACTCTTTTTGACAAAATACCTTCAGTTACTGGTAAAATTACATTTTGCCGACGGCACTTTACAGTCGGCTTGAGCTGTTTTCGATGAGTTCTCTGTTTTTGTCAAACCTCCACTCTGTGCTGACGTGGATTGATGGGGCGTATGAATAAGTTGCAGATACTCATCAGTTCATCGGTGAGTTTCTCAAAGAAATGCTTGGTAGTTACATTTGGAACATGGTCCATCTGTTGAGTTAGGTGTTGCACAACTTCTGATGCGTTCAAATTTGGAAGTATCGGCGAAGGTCTGTATGTCTGCAAAGCATTTCAAATTTCCCACACATATTTACATGCAATCAAAAATCTCCATAATCCTTTATATTGATTGATATAGCTAATGTGAATTTTAAATTACCAAAAACCATACCGAAAAATGGATCTTTTTTGGAAAACCTACGCAATAATAGATTAATCATATGTGCAGTAAACATACCATAAACAGAAGCGTATAGACTGTGCTGTGCGACCATGTTTGGCCCAGAAAGTTGGGCGATTGTACTTGTTGCAAGAATTTATCCAGAATGAACTTGTTGGCTGTTTCCAATTCGTCTACTGTCCACTGGCGATCGAAAATACTCTGTGCACTCTCATTGATAGCAGTTGAATAATTGACAATGAAATCATGGTAGAAGAGGCGTTTTGGAAATCGAACCGTAACCGTAAATTCAAATTTGTAATCGTCAAATCGAGAGATATTCTGACGAACAGTTTCAGCGGTAATTATCGTAGGCTTGTTGATGTTTTCGGATATAATAGTGGCAGTATCTCTCACCGTCAAAATCACAAACACAATTAAGACTGCATACCACACGAGAACCTCCCAGGTAAATTTAGCAGTGTTAATCAGCGAAAATCCAGAAATTGGCGTGCTTCCATAGAATTTGTTCTTCCATAGCCAATTCAGAACTGGATTCAGTCGTTCCAGCTTATCTCTAGTTGTCTGGTCACCTTCCATCTTACTAACAAACTAAACTTTGTTACACTACACATAGAGTTGTCCATGCGCACGTTTTAGAGATTTGCAAACTGGTTTGCTAACTAGTGGGTGTTCTCAACACTCTATCTACTACTACTTTTCTCGGATGAGAGAGAGAGAGAGAGAGAGAGAGAGAGAGAGAGAGAGAGAGAGAGAGAGAGAGAGAGAGAGAGAGAGAGAGAGAGAGAGAGAGAGAGAGAGAGAGAGAGAGAGAGAGACAGAGAGAGAGAGAGAGAGAGAGAGAGAGAGAGAGAGAGAGAGAGAGAGAGAGAGAGAGAGAGAGAGAGAGAGAGAGAGAGAGAGAGAGAGAGAGAGAGAGAGAGAGAGAGAGAGAGAGAGAGAGAGAGAGAGAGAGAGAGAGAGAGAGAGAGAGAGAGCAAGTTAGTTTCAGTCTCTATAGGAGAGAGAGAGAGAGCAAGTTAGTTTCAGTCTCTATAGCAATAGCCTAAACAGAGATTGCATATGATTGTTAATAGTCTATAAAGCATTATAATACATGAAAATTAAATGAATGCACCCCATTGTTACTGCAGACCAAACTTTGCGTTGATGCGGTAACAGCACAGCAACCGGCTATGAGCGAACCAGTTGAGTATTTATTTTAGGGAGTTAGACAAAACAACAATGAGGACAGGAGAGGTAATAAAAACACACGCCACACACAATGCAATCAATAGCAGAAAAGAACTCTGAACAACAACAGCAGCTACAAAAGTGCAGCACTGAAGTGCATCTCTGCAATTCTCCCGCCCACTTCAAGACTGCATAGACTCCACTGACATAAGCTGTAGTCTGAGTTGTTGTCGCAGTTTCCTGAACCGTTCTCGTGAAAGAGCTTTCGTAAAAATATCAGCTATGTACCATTTTCTCTGTTTCACAGTAAACCACTTCAATCTGCTTCTTCTCTATTTCATCTCGAATCAAGTGATACTGGAAATCGATATGCTTTTGCTTACAGTGAAACACGGGATTCTTTGCAATGCATATCGTTGGAACAATGCGTATCTATGAAGATAATCAAGCTGCCATTGCCATTGAAACTGGATTTTCTGTCATCATAGGTTCCAGCCAAATCAGAATCCGCAAATGCAACAACTGATGATTTAGTTTGCTTGTACAGTAATCCGAGATTGACTGTTACTTTCAAATAATGAAAAATCGGATCAGGTGTAGCTGGGGGGAGGGAATCAGGAACCGATCCCAAACAAAAACTAATGTTTTTAATGATCATAATTAATTATAAGTTAACGATTTCTATCGATAAATATCGATTAACGATTATTTTTTGGCAAAATTCCAAAATTTAAAAATCGTCCAAAATGGTCGTGTCATATATCATTTGAGAGCCCTTCGCCTGGCGAGTCTAATGATGACTAAATCAGTATAGGGCACGCCCCGGGGGAGCCTGTTTTGCCAAATTTAAAAGTACCCCTAGAGACTCATCAGTATAGGCACGCTCCGGATGGCCTGTTTTCCAAATATAAAAATACCCCTAGGGGACGCATCAGTATAGGCACGCTCCGGATGGCCGGTTTTCCAAATACAAAAAATACCCCTAGGGGGACGCATCAGTATAGGCACGCTCCGGAGGGCCTGTTTTAAAAACATAAAAATACCCCTAGGGGACGCATCAGTATAGGGCACGCTGCGGGGGCTGTTTTAAAAACATAAAAATACCCCTAGGGGGACGCATCAGTATAGGCACGCTCCAGAGGGCCTGTTTTCCAAATATATAAATACCCCTAGAGACGCATCAGTATGGGGCACGCTCCGGAGGGCCTGTTTTCCAAATATAAAAATACCCCTAGGGGTACGCATCGGTATAGGGCACGTTCCGGAGTCGTATAGTCATAAGAAACTTAATTAATTAATATACAGGGTGTGCCAAAAAAAACAACCCAGCAGATTTTTCGCTGTAGCAACCGCAAATCTCAACCGATTTGAATGAATCCTTTTTTAAATGAAAGATAAATAAATTCTTGAAAGACTGATGCAAGGTTTATTAATGTACTCTGCTTAGTTCCTGAGATATTCACTCTCAAAGTCAAAACTGTGATTTTGGCAGTGAACAAGAGGGAATTTTTCTTTTTCTGCTGCACTTTGTAATAAAACGGATTCCTGCTACTGTTGAGGGCTATTGGAGGCTTTACTGGTGACACAGAAACTCGGTTCACTTCAGCAGTAAAGTGTCATTAGCCCCCAGCAGCAGGGTTGTGAGGTGGGAAAAAAACACCGGAAAAAAACTGTTTTTTTCCGGAAAAAAACCGGTTTTTTTCCTAAGGGTCGGAAAAAAACATAAATCGCGGAAAAAAACTCAAGCTAAAAATAGCTAATTTACGTCATTTTTCGTTTAAAAAATGGACTTTTGCTATGTATAATAGGCCATACTGACTCAAAACTGTTAGAAAAACAACAAAAAAGACCAAATTTGGCATGAAAAAACAAAAATGCAAACTGCTGTAAGAAAATTTGCATATAGCGTTATTTATGGAACCTGTC
Source organism: Sabatieria punctata (assembly GCA_030248155.1). NCBI lineage: Eukaryota > Metazoa > Nematoda > Chromadorea > Araeolaimida > Comesomatidae > Sabatieria > Sabatieria punctata. The sequence continues at coordinate 27,092 of JASANB010002455.1, read as the reverse complement.
AGGCACTGTTTCATGCCTGTTTCGTGATTTATATCAATGTAACACGTGTATTTCTGGTCTAACAAGACTGAGGAAGGCGCTAGGAAGCGTTAGGAATCATAAAACCAGCCTAGGATACTCAGAACTTGGGCTGGAGTTTTTTTCCGCGATTTAGGAAAAAAACCGGAAAAAAACCGGAAAAAAACTGGAAAAAAACAGGCCGAGGTTTTTTTCGGAAAAATATACAACCCTGCCCAGCAGTAGGAATCTGCTTTATTATGAAGTGCAACGGAATCGCTCTTGTTCTTTGCCAAAATCTGTTTCGAGTTTGAGGGCAAATATCTCAAGAACTAAGCAGTGAATCTCAATGAAAATTGCAGCAATCTTTGAAGAATTTATCAATCTTTCATTCAAAAAAAGATTCATTCAAATCGGTTAAGATTCATGGTTGCAAAAGTAAAAAATCTGCTGGGTTGTGTTTATCACTCTTGTTCACTGCCAAAATCTCTGTTTTGACTTTGAGGGCAAATATCTCAGGAACTAAGCAGGCTATCTAAATAAGCGATTCATCAGTCTTTCAAGAATTTATTTATCTTTTATTTAAAAAAAGATTCATTCAAATCGGTTGCGATTTGCGGTTGCTACAGCGAAAAATCTGCTGGGTTGTTTTTTTTGGCACACCCTGTATAGTCCATTTCTGACCTTCCCTGATTCCCCCCTCCCCAGCTACACCTAACCCGAAAAATCCTCTTAACAGCAGTTAAATGACTCATCTTAGGATAGGATCAGTGCTGAATCTCGTCACATTGCTAACTGCATACTGAATGTCGTTGCGTGTAGCAAAGCCAGATATAGCAAACTGCCCACCATCGACTGATACATCGTCTTGTCAACACCCTTTGATTCATCTGTCTTTGTGAGAACTGTCGTTGGACATGCTGGAATAAAACTTTCCTTGGCTTCTATTACTCCATATTTCATCAACAATTTTTTGATGTACTGATCTTGAATCAGCCACAAACCTTCACTTGTTCTTCTGAGTCGAATACCCAATAAGTGATGAATGGGGCCCATATCCTTCATTTTGAATTTCATAGACAACCACCTTTTTAGTTTGACCATGCCTTCTTCTGTTTCAGTCATCAGAATCAAGTCATCTACATACATGGTCAAAATCGTGAAGTGATCAAACTTAACGAAGAGACAAGGGTCCGAGCGGCACTGGTTAAATCAAGGATCCAACATATGATATTGCATCCATGCCAAAAACCATGCATATATGCATTGTTTGATATTGCATATTGCAAACCGTACACTCCAGCCTACTGTGGGAAACATATATGTTTTATGTATATGTTTTAAAACATAAATATGTTTGTTTTTGGGAAAACATATATGTTTATGTTTCTCAAGGGGACGTGCAAAAATGACGTCATCGGTTAGGGGGAGGGGGGTTTGCCAAATGATGACAATCGATGACAAGGGGGGAGGGGGGTTCGGCCAATGATGATGTCACTTTTGTCTTATAAGGGAATTTTGAGAAATTAGCCTTCAAAAACGCATTTGAAAGCATTCATAGCTTAAAATTAACAGTTTTAGTAGTATGAGGAGGCCTGGTTGGGATCCTGACCAACAAGGGCGAGAAAATTTTGAAAAATCAACTTTCAAAAACGCATTTAAAACGCATTCTGGCCATCATTAGAGCCCTGCACAGGCCGTCCGGCAGAGAATTTTGGCTGGGTTGTTCCAGTTGGAGCCTGCCCGGGATGGATTGGGCCAAAACAAGTTTTTCTTTAAATCTGTTTTTCTTGTTTAGGTTTGTTGCGTCATTAGAAATGATTGTTTTGTATGTACTGTACTGTACATAGTTCTCGCACAAGTGATTTTGCAAGAATTTTTCGGCGAGTTTAGCTCTCCCGAAACCGGGCCAGGCCGTCCAGCGCAAAATGTCATCCGGGCGGACTCGAAATTTGATATTCCAGGCCAGGCCGTGAAAAGAGGCACCATGCGCAGGGCTCTATTTGGACACCTTTAGTAAAGAATATTTTGTTTTCTCTTATTTTTGACAGGTTTTTTCTTTCTAATTCCACCATAAAAGGTGTACCTACTGTATGTACCTACACTACACTTACCTTACTTGGATAATGGATACCTTACTATTTTCAATACATGTAGCTCATATTTATTATCTGTGTAAAGCGTATTCTACTTAAGCTTGTAATCTCTGAAAACAGCTCCGTTTGAATCCAAATCCATTTCAAATTGACAAAACATGAGCTACAGTATCAAACACGCTGGGGGCCGGTCTTCGTGAAATTAAGAACAGCCGCCCTATTTTCCGCCATTGTTTTTTCGGAGGAAAAAAATAAACGACGAAGATAGCGAACATAAAAAAATGCAAAAGAACAAGCAGAATAGGTATTTTAGGAAGGCGACGTATTACCTTAGGAATCCATTGAAGCTTTAGCTGCTCTTATTACCCCAACCACTCCTTTCTCTCTCTCCCACTCTGCAGTGCTGGCGCCGACCGAAGTGAAGAAACGAATAAAAATAATAAAAAGAAGAGTTGTTAGCCAGCTTAGCACCTTCCACGCACAAAATGACTTTTTGACTGTGTGTATTATGCGAATGCAATAATTCCTTCCTCAACCGGCTCGATTCCTCTGATTGAATCCGATAAAAAAGATTTTTCTTTTTGTCTTTATTTTTCTCTCCAGCATTGAGCGCTGCGTAAGATCGCCGGCGTAGTTTACGTAGCTTACCGTAGTTTACGTGGCCTTATCTTTCGCGTTGAGATAATAAACCATGATGGCCCACCAAATGATCAAAGACAGAGTGGCGTTCAGAGATTACAAGCTTTGCGCACATGGGCTTTAGCTGGGTTTTTTCACTGAATTGTAAATTAAATTATAAATTAGTAGATTTTCGAATTTTTTTCTTTGATGTTCTTAAAAATAACGAAAAATCTTCTAAAAACAAGCTGTTTCTAAATACGGGAAAATCTAGAAGAATTTAGAAGAATAACTAGAAGAATCTAAGAGCTATTGTCCCAAAATTTTCTCATTTGAATGCAGGAATTTTTGCAAATTCGGGGGGGGGGGGGGGTTGGAAAAAATTTACGTCATTTTTTCGTTTTTGGAGGGGGGGTTTGGAAAATGATGACAACCGATGACAAGGGGGGTGGGGGGGGTCGAAAAATGGCCAAAAATCGATGACGTCATTTTTGCACGTCCCCCAATATGTTTGCATGCCAAATATGTTTTGTATTTACTGTATATGTTTTGAGGCCAATATGTTTCTGGAAACATATACATATTTTTGCTGTAGCAAGTCATTATTTCAAGACTTTTGGTTGCTGTTTGACAGTCTACTTTTCCAAAATCTGACTTTCACTTAAACTTATTGAATCTTAGTATGCTATCTAAATTGTTGCAAACCGTTTTAAACCGGAAATTCAGAATCTCAAGTTTGAATTATCGAAAATTAAGACAAAATATAAGTGAATAAGCGACTTTTACACAAATATGTTTTATGTTTAAAAATATGTGCATATTCAATTTTCAGAAACATATAACTATATGTGTTATTTATAGGGTTCCGACGATATATCGATATCGATATCGAAAAGTCGATATATCGACCCTTTTTCCAATATCGATATCGATATCGCGATATTTCGCATCGATATTTTCGATATTTTTGTGCGGGAAAGTAAGGAAAAGACAAAACGGACACAAAATTTATATCTCTATAGGCCATTCACAATCCACTCGGTTTCTGCTTTGTTAAAAAATTTTCGATTCTCTTAGATCCGTTCGTTTCTAGCTACCGTACTCGACATAGTCTTTGGTTTTTCAACACGAAAACATCTATCTTCTAACTACGGTAGCCAATTTTCAGAGATGGAATGGAAGTGGCGTAGCGGCGCTGCTGTTTTTCGCTAAAAAGTGGCAATTGCGGGACACTATCCCCGCACATTAGCGAAAACCTAACTGATTAAGCTGAGGCTAAGATAGATCCTAAAAGTACGTTTAAGTTCATCCTAAGCCTAATCCCGATCAATGTCGCAGCTTAAAACTTGATCACAGTGCTGAACAGAAGCTGTTAACTTCCAAATTGGTGGGGGGTAGTGTCGATGTATCAAAATCGTGCGTCATGCATAAGTGAAATGCACGCTGCTTCCCTCGCAATTCGCCAGGGAAACCAAGCTTAGCCTGTACAAGGTATAGAACAGTAAAAAAACAGTTTTTTTATGAACAACTTAGAAATCGATGGTATAGTCAAAACGTAACAGTGGCATGATACAATGTAGATCTCAGAAACATCAATTTCTCGGCATTCTCAGCTTTCAGACATCATGCTTACATTCTTAAATGTCTGCAGCAACACTGAAGAGCTGCTCACTCGGCACACTTGAAGCAGGAGGGGCAGAAGCAGACATGGACTAGCATTTCGGCTGAGGGGTGGTAAATTTTCAAATCCTGAGGGTGTACCGCCGACTGATGTGTGGTTTAAAGGATGGTAAGCAAAAAAGTCCGATTTTTTTACTAAAGTCATGATTTTTTTGTCATTAAAATAAGTTAAAATACGCTATTCTGTCTGACCTATGCCTAATGAGGGTGGGGCATCGGCCTGAGGGGTCAAACTTTTCATTGAAGGGCTTCAGAAGGGCCACTACCTTTTCTGCGATTCGCTACTAAACTGATATCAGATCGCTGATTCCATCAGTACTTGACTGATAAGCAGTGAGAGCAGTTTGATCTTTCAAATTTTCAGATTTTCTCAGATAACCATAAATATCGATATCGATATCGATTTCGATCGATATTGATCTGAAAATATCGATATCGATATCGAATATCGACGAATTTTGATATCGTCGGAACACTAGTTATTTATATGTTTGATTGGCGAAAAACATACGTATATGTATAGTTATTATTAATATGTTTTTAAAATTTCGATATTTTCCCACTGTACTCCAGCCATGCTGTTTGGGCGCCAGGTACTAAGAGAGTGCCTGGCGCGTTGACGTCATGGTGCTGCCAGCTCCCAACGGCCGCCCGGCCAACGGCTCTAAACCGGTATAGGCCTTGTTGCTGGTTTCTCAGACAGCCCCTGGTGTCATTGATCTTCTTTTCCAACGTGGCATGCTTTTGGAGCGGCTTCGGTGCAACGGCAGATCCAGTTGGTTCCCATTTTACCTACTCGCTGTGCATGCAAGCTATATATAATGTTGAAATATGCAACTGAATTTCAAAAATAATTCGGATTTTGTTGAATACAATACGTAGTGTAAAGCACAAAAACTATGCACATCATACATCACAGCCAAACTTGATACAGATAAAAAATCGATTATACACCCCAGCAGAACATCAGATGTGCAATGAAACAGAGGCATTTCTGCGCGGCGACAATTTCAGAACTTGTAACTCAAGCAAAATCTCATTAGGCGTTGCAACCGGAGACGAATTTCGGCGACAAATCACACTATTTCGACCTGCTTGAATTCTAGCTGGTCTTCTGAGACGCAACATAATAAAAAAACAACCTCTAACTTGACTACTAAACACCAATAACAACCAGGGGTTAGAAAGAAAGAACAAATCACTCATACATGTATAATAATAGCCCAGAGTAACCCATTGCGGCGTGAAGTCAACTACAAAACATAGCCAAAATCCACACAAACATAAATACATGCAGCTAGTGATTAGTCCTATGGCCACCAGGCGGCGCTCCGTGCGTTCAGGTTTAGATCGACGAGAAACGCTGGCTTTTGATTGGACAGTTGAGCTGGAGACGGTTTGTGATGTCGAGGATATTTGTTTGTTTTGACGCAGCACAAGTGAAGTCGTTCTGATGTAGAGAATAAGCAGAGTTGGCGCGAACACACAGCATTCCAACGCCACACAGCATTTCCAGTAAAAGTTCTCAACCTAAATGTTTGTATAGGTTTGGTCTTTGTTCCTTCTCTCTATGTTCTACTGTGGTTCTGTCTATTCTGTGACGTGGTGTGATTTTGGACTATTCAACATGTATGTGACATGAAAAATTAGTGTAGTGTAGTGTAGTGTAGTGTAGTGTAGTGTAGTGGAGTAATGTGTGGTTCTTCTGTTTCAAAGGCTTACAAAACAAATACTTCTGGGTCATCATAGACCGGCTCCGAAAATTCTTCGGTATAATGAGCCGGATATCCAGGCAGCAGCATAAATGGTATCCACAACAACCCAAAAATCCACTGACACGTTAGGATTTTCTTCAGCATCCCATTATCCCAGCGCTAAAACGCCGTGTAAAAAGGAAACCAAAAGCAAACCAAATAAAACATCAATATAACAAACATGCTTATATCCGATTGGGTCTTTAACAGCCGAATATCAATTAAACGCCAATAAAATCACGCCTGGGGCCTGTTGCATAAAAGTTATCAGTCTGATACGAACTACACTGATACAAAACAGAACTGATACATATCAGTTGCATTTACAGCGTTTCATAAAAATAATTTCATATCAGCGATCTTTTTTCGAATCAGTCCATGCGCTGATAGGTTTTGGCCTAACTGATACGAAATAAATTAGAACGAATCTCTGCTTTCGATTTTTGTGATCGGAAAAAACTCGGTGCAAGCAGTCGCTTGGGTCATTTCCCAACGAGAGTAAGACAGGTTTACCTTCCAAAAGCCATCTAACTGTAAAATTAACAGAAATCAATACGAGATACAGTATACTTGAACAACCCGTGAGCGTAAAGGCGGATTCACATATATTTTTCCCACCCGGTGGCACTGACACTTCCAAAATCGTTGCCCAACCACTCAAGTTAGACAAGTCAAACTGGGAAAGTGCCACCGGGCTGGTTTTAATCGGTCGGCGGCACTTTGTCAGTCCACCGAAGTCTGAATGAGCGATTGCGAGTTAGAGAGTGCCTCCCGTCTGGCAAACCTATACCGTCTTTATTCCAATAACCCAACCGCAGCTTATTTATTTTAGAGTGGTGTGGACATGTAGATTATTAGAGGGCGTTTGATTTTGAGTATCAAAGAAAGTCAAAATCGTAAGGTCTCGGGAGTTATTTTCACCAAAAATTGTACAGAAACTCTAAAAGATTTAGTCCTCCTCTTTTCTAAAATCTAAAAATTATGTAGGGTTTCAGAAGCCCTGATTTTGGTTTAAAGAACTATAACTATACATACTAAAAAGAGAGCGCGCAGTTTACTGACAAAACAACAATGACAAAAGGGTTAGACCAGTATGGGTTATATAGTGCGAATCTCTTGCAATACGTAGGGGTTTCAGAAGTTATGATTAGCGTTTCCAAGTACTTTGAATAGGTTTCAGAAGGCCGAAGGCTTGAAAAGTGTGTTAGAAGGCATAATTATACATAATTTAAAAAGTTCTAATTAGGGTTCGAAGTACTAAACATAGGGCTTTTGCGCGACTTTTATTTGTCAAACCCGTTTTGAGGCCCAAATTTCGCCGCTGATGAAACCGACTTTTCCACCACAGAGAGAGGGAGAGTTACAGCCAGTTAAAGCTATAAATGCTAAATAATATGTACATGCATACAAGCAGCAGTGCTTCTGGATCGTTATCGCTTCGATTTAGTACAAGTTCCTCATCAAACAAGTCCATTCTTGTGCAAAAGATGGGTTCCTAACCACCGCTCATGACTGATAAAAGTGGACTGATACTGATACGAAATAATTTCCGTTCGTATCAGTGCACCGGTTTTATGCAACGCAATTTTCGTTGGAGTGATATTATCAGTCGAATTTGCACTGATACAAAACAGTAATGGACTGATACCACTTGCACTGTTACGAAAAGTTTTATGCAACGCAATACATTTACACTGATTGAAATTGGACTGATATTATCAGACTGATAACTTTTATGCAACGCCCCCCTGGAATAGCAGAATAATACAAGGCCCAATTCAAAGTTTTCGTGAAAACTCCAAGCACATCGCTTTCAAGAAAATAGGCCTAAAAATGCAGATAAAAAGGTGGGCAATAAATTAAAAAAACAGCGAAACGTACTTTGCAAACCAGCTTTAGTATCTTGGTAAAAGTGTATTTGTGAATGGTATAAAAAATGTCAGCGAATGCCACACTAATGGAGATGAGATAAAAACTCGTATTTAGAGTTTTTCGATACTTGATCAGTGTGACCAATATCAACACATAAACTGCCAATGAAATCAAGCTGTACACCAAGAATAAACCATCCAAAATTGAGAATATACCAGAAGAGCTCATTTTTGGTTAGAAATAAACGCGTACTACTGGAGTGCCAACTTACTAAAGGTGTCTAGTCTAAATTAGACCCCGATGCCTCTTTTCACAGCCCGGCCTGCAATTTTCGAGTCCTCCCGGATGACATTTTGCGCCGGACGGCCCGGCCCGTTCCAGGAGAGCTAAAATCGCCGAAAAATCTTGCAAAATCACTTGTGCGAGAACTATGTACGTACAAAAAAGAAACATTTCTAATGACGCAAAAACAAACCTAAACATTAAGCAGATTTTGAGAAAAACTTGTTTTGGCTAAAGTACAACCTAGATTTTAAAAATAACCCAATCTATCCCGGGCAGGCTACAACCAGAACAACCCAGCCTAAATTCTCTGCCGTACTGCCTGTGCAGGGCTCTAATGATGAACAGATGGCTTACAAATGAGTTTTTGAAGACTATTTTTTCAAAATTTTTCTCGCCCTTGTCGGTCGGTCAGAATCCCAACCTGTCCTCCTTAAACTACTAAAACTGTTAATTTTAAGACGCAATTTCTGAGAGAATTGGAAGTGCCTCCCCAAATCGGGTCAGGGTCACATCACCGATTTGCGTCATTTTTTTGTATGTGAGAGTATATGACGAAAAAATAAGAACCCCAAAGTATGAGCTCAGGTGGACCCCCCAGAGCGCCAGGTCCCCCCTCCAAAGTAGGGGTGGTCGGGCTGAAGAAAAGAGAAAAGTACCCTAACTTCAAAACATGATTTTAAGCTCGTGCTTGCTCATAGGATGAAAGTTGGCACACAAACAGATGCGGCCAGACTCGGAGATTTCGAAAATGGTATCTAAAGTGCGGTTGTATGCTCCGTGCCGGAGTTATAGGCTAAAAACGCGGTTTTACACCAATTTTGTGCCACACTGACAAACACGTTTGACCAAATTTTCATACATTAGGATCCTAGGCCAGGTCCAGTTTTTATATATAATATAGCCTAGTAAATTCCCTACATGCATGCAAAATATTGCCGAAATCGACTCATACCGTTAGGTCGAAATTCGCCCTCAAAGTCAAAATCGAAAATTTTTTTGTGCTGAATTGGAACAAAAATTGTTGCACAAGGCAAACTTTAGACGTAGATTGCAAATATCGCACTAGTTTTTTCGAAATTTTTCTTTGGAAGCCTAATTTAGCCAATATTAACTGTCCAACTTGCCTGTGAAACACCCAATTAATGGATTACTTGTGGACCACCACCACCACCACCACCACCGCCGCCGCCGCCGCCGCCGCCGCCGCCGCCGCCGCCGCCGCCGCCGCCGCCGCCGCCGCCACCGCCACCACCACCACCACCACCACCACCACCACCACCACCACCACCACCACCGCCGCCGCCGCCGCCGCCGCCGCCGCCGCCGCCGCCGCCGCCGCCGCCACCACAAGAACAAGAACAAGAACAAGAACAAGAACACATACATGTAACAGGTCATCCGCCGATGGGGGAGGGGGGTTGGGGGGTCTGGCGCCGGCCGGGGGGTCTGAGCTAAAATTTTGGGGGAGGGGTGGGCACTAAAAAACGCTCAAAAATCGAGAAAAATCGCAATTTTTTGGCTAAAAATTACCAGAAATCGCTAATTTGGGCTGAAATAGAGCTAAAAAGTGCTGTTTTGCACGCGATTTTGGCAATTTTTGTGTGTGAAAGTGTAAAAAATTGCAAAAATTTGCTCGAAAATTTACTTGCCAGAAAAATCGGAGGGGGGGGGTCGGTGAAATCGTCTCGGGGGGGGGGGGGGGGGGGCCCCAACCAGGGGGGGTATGGCCAAAGTCGGGTGGGGGGCAGACCCCCCTGTTACATGTATGCAACAACAACAACCCCCTAACTAAAAAGGCCAACCCCCTACCCCCAAGACAGTTTCAGGACCCCCAATCCAAAAAGACAAGTAGTACTCGATGTAAATTAGGCTTCCAAAGAAAAGTTTCGAAAAAACTAGTGCGATAGTTGTAATCTACGCCTAAAGTTTGCCTTGTGCAACAATTTTTGTTCCAATTCAGCACAAAAAATTTTCGATTTTGACTTTGAGGGCGAATTTCGACCTAACGGTATGAGTCGATTTCGGCTATATTTTGCAGGCATGTAGGGAATTTACTAGGCTATATTATATATAAAAACTGGACCTGGCCTAGGATCCTAATGTATGAAAATTTGGTCAAACGTGTTTGTCGGTGTGGTACAAAATTGGTGTAAAACCGCGTTTTTAGCCTATAACTCCGGTACTGAGCATACAACCGCACTTTAGATACCATTTTCGAAATCTCCGAGTCTGGCCGCATCTGTTTGTGTGCCAACTTTCATCGTACGAGCAAGCACGAGCTTAAAATCATGTTTTGAAGTTAGGGTACTTTTTTCTTTTCTTCAGCCCGACCACCCCTACTTTGGAGGGGGGACCTGGCGCTCTGGGGGGTCCACCGGAGCTCATACTTTGGGGTTCTTATTTTTTCGTCATATACTCTCACATATATAGAAATGACGCAAATCGGTGATGTGACCCTGACCCGATTTGGGGAGGCTCCCTTATCAAAGGTTAAATCCTCTCAGAAATTGCGTCTTAAGCTAAGAAATGACAAAATCAGGAAAACATTGATTGAAAGAGAAACTTTTGGATTAAAGTTTTTAACACAGCACATCCATTTGGTCTCAATGACATGATTAAAGGCTATGGGAACATTTCAGCAGGGATTAATCCAATGGAAAACAATAAACAACCATACCTTTGCATTAATACATTGAGAAAACCAAGAAGTCATGGCCAAAGACACCGGACTAAAAGAATCAGAAACAAAACACAAACCATTGATAGCATTAAGGAAATAATGAAAACAAATGATCTAAGGCAAATATACATTAAATTAAGGGGAATGACACACAGGAACATGTTACTGTGCATAGAGGAATTTAACAAAGGAACATTTAACACATGCGGTGCGCAAACAATTCAGATACTACAAGCATATTTTGCAGCATATTTCAATACAAATGAAAAGAAAGTAAAAGATGTAACAAAATATTATCTTAAGGTGCAATTTATTAATAAAGTCATGGAGTTCATTAAATTACAGACTGTTTTTAAAGACAAATCATTAAAAAGATTGCTGCCATATTCCACCAAAAAAACACGAGCAGGTTATTGTAACCTATTGTTATGGGCCACCTTTAAGTCTCAAACTATGCAATTATAACAAAGTTCTAAAAACTTTAAATATGGATAGATTACAAGCCAACATGGGAAAGTGTGACTGCTCCACTTCAGTACACCTTTATAATCCAGCCAAGCACATAATTACAGGGAATTTGGATGTAATTGGTAACCAACAGTTAAGGTTTCTCTTTGGTAAAGGAGCTAAATACAGAGAGCCTAAAAAGATAGACTTTGAGGCAGTGTATAAAGAATGTGAAAATAAATTGGGTGAATTCATAGGTCGGTTGGCGCGCAAGTACAGAAAAGACATAGATGCTTTCAAAAGATATAGGTAACGTGCAATGAAAATTATACAAAACAGGATTGCTTTCTATGAAAAGTTGCAAACAGGAAAAACGCAGCAAAATGATTTAGACATTAGAAGTGTCAACAAAGAATTAAAAATATTACATGACAGATTTGTAATAGCACCAGCAGACAAGGCACCAAATAATTATATATTTATTTGCAAAAAATACTATCTGCAGAGTATTTGTGAGGAAATGGGTATTAGTTTAATGCAGAATGGTACATTAAAAATCAGAGGGAATGAAACATACAAGGCTTCACAGATAATAGAAAATCATTTGATCAATCAACACCTGAAATTTGCAAAAGGGTTTAACATAGAAGTTGAAAAAACAGACAAAACCATACCAATTTTATTTGCAACACCAAAACTACACAAAAATCCATATAAATTTAGATTTATTGCAGGAGCTACCAAGTCATCTACAAAAGCAGTCTCTAATTGTTCAAAAAGCATTACGTTTGATGCAGGAACATTTCTACAGATATTGTGATATAGTTAGTGGAAGACTAGGTCATAGGGTGAGATGGACAATAGAAAGCAGTTTAGAAGCAATTCAAAAACTTAATAAAAAAGGTAATCAGATTCAGACCATTAAAACTCTTGATTTCAGCAATTTATTTACTAGCCTACCACACTCTGAAATAAAAAAACAGATATATTTTCTTATTGACTTATGTTTCCGCAATAATGGTAAAAAAGGAATAGCAATATCAGAGTATAATGCCTTTTACACTGATAAGGAACCTTCTAAAAAATACATATTTCTAACTTGTGCAGAATTGAAAGAATGTGTTAGGTTTCTTATTGATGAAACATATGTAAGCTTTGCTGGAGTTATCTTTAGACAAGTCTGTGGGTGTCCAATGGGAGGAGCTGTTTCTCCATATTTGGCAAATTTAACATTGGCTATAATGGAATATAAATTTCTCACCAATAGAGATAATATTGCCGAGGCTAGAAAAAGTACATGGACCTTAAGATATGTTGATGACATTTTGGCTATTAACTGCATGGATTTTGAACTTTTTGCAAAAAAGATATATCCAGATACATTATCTTTAGAGCAAACATCAAATTCGGTGCATAAATGTAATTACCTGGATATAGAAATTAACATTTCTCAAGGGTTTAAAACCTTAGTATACAATAAAACAGATGACTTTAATTTTACAGTTACAAGGTACACTTTTGCAGACAGTAATGTACATAGTAACATTGGTTTTAATTGCTTTTATAGTCAGCTGATTCGATTTTCCCAGTGTTACTGGGTGGTTTTCAAACCCCAGGTGTTCTGCATACACCTGGGGGTCTGTACAATTTGCATTATGTAATTTACGTTTAATACAAGTACAGTATACAGTATAGACAAGGTGTCATAGTAGACTGTTACACTATACAGGGTTATTAAATGCCAATCAACATCGCCAACATCAGAAGACCAATAAAAGGTAATCAAGGGATTAAGATAGGGCAGTTCCAACAAAGGATACTTATGGTCTGACCCTTGCCTAAGGGTGAGGCAGACACATATATAAAGTGGACTCCTGGAGACAGTTTCATTTTGAGTTGTGCCTTGGTAGTTGCGTGGAAATGGCTACCCAGGTAATCAGAATTGACTTGGTGCTGTCTTGTCCAGTTTCTATGTATGTTCAACCCAGTTCTTGTTGCTTTGGTTTGTATGCCTTGGCTTTTGCCAGCTGTTGCTTATGTTAAGTGCCACAGCGGCAGAAGTCTGGCATGGCCATGGTACAAGAAAGATGGGTGTTGTCCTATGTCAGTTTTCAGCTGGTTTGGTGGAGCTCTGCTGATGAGCCCGGACCACCAAGCCTGATTTTCAGGTCCAGAGCTTACCGGGTGAAACCTGGAAATCCCAGTCAATGAGTGGATCAGTTTCCTAGCAGATGGGACCGTGTCAAAGTCCCTATGTATGGAAATTGTGAAACTATGTTTGGCGTTCAATCATTGTTTATCTCCTCAAACAGTACGTTGAGGGCTCTTGTAGTGAGATGTGGATATGATACATCTTCTGCTTGAACCTGATATGACTGAAGAGGTTGATCTATGTGTGTGCTGCTTTAGGTACAGGGATGCCAATAACTTGCAGTTAAAAACTATAGGCTTTTTTCACTGAGTCAATACAGAGTAGAAAGACACTTTTGCACATAAACAGGCAATTTAACAATAACGCTTACAAAACGCGCACTGCAATAACGATGTGCTACCCGAAAGAGTAACTTTTACACGCTGACATATCAATGACATATCAAATCAAAACTATAATTAACTATCGCGCAACTGACTGTTATGAGTCGCACCGCACGGCAGGATGGCAGCGAGAGAGAGTTTAAGAATGGATTTGGCTGCCGTGCGCTCGCTTGCAGTTACGGCAAGGCATGCAGAAGGGGCGGCGCATTATGCAAATAATCGCCGGATGCATCACAAACTCAGAGGACGATTAACCACTCAAAGCCTAATAAAACGAGAGCCGACCAAGAGATCGCACACAACCGAATCAAAATTAGGCCCCGACTCAGAGAAAACCAGGGTGCTAGAGATGTAAGCAGGTACAAGCACTACAACACCACCACAACGCTTCTCTGACGATACACCACAACTAATCTGTAAGTGTGTGTCGTTGATTGAAGTTGTAGGCTTGTAGGCTAGGCGGCACGCTGAGCACTACTTGTTCTCGCCAAGGATGAGGCAGCTGTTGAAGGAAACGATAGTAGTGTTAGTAGAGACCTGCACGGGCCGGGCCGCCCGACGGGGATTTTTAGCTGGGCCGGGCCGGGCCGGGCCGCAAAAATTGTGTTTTCAAGCCGGGCCGGGCCGGGCCGGTGTTTACTTGATTAAAGAAATTTGACCATTCTCATCAATGTACATACATACAATCAGCGCCCAGGTGTTTTACTGAAGAAAGGCGCCATGGATACTTCATTACGATTTCATTACACTTATCTGTTTGCGCTAGGGCGTCATTTTGTTTTTTTCGGTAAAAAGCTAAGTACGGCTACAGAAAGGATACTTTCACGACAAACAATTTGACTTTGATGACCAATTTAGTATATTTTTTAGTAATTTAGTTTCGACTCCATATAGTTTTGCACAGAACAAACCTTCATCAACTTATACTCTAAAATATAAGGGCTAAAACGGCATTTCTGATTTTCAACTCACCTCCGAACAGTGACAAGGATTTTCGTAAACGTTAAACAAACGTTTTCGTTATTTAGCCTCTTAATATGTTTTTCCTTACCATAAAACTTTCGTTTTTACTTTGCAGTTGGTAAAAATAGCGATATTCAGCGTTTTTGAGCCATTCTAAATTTACCGGGCCGGGCCGGGCCGGGCCTGAAAATTTTGAGATGCCGGGCCGGGCCGGGCCGGGCTGGAAATTTGAAAATCCGGGCCGGGCCGGGCCGCCAAAAAGGCGGCCCGCGCAGGTCTCTAAGTGTTAGGTTATCAGCCAACAGGCGAGAAGAAGAAGAAAAAAGTTATTCAGTAGCACGCATACCGTACATACGACTTCTAAGCAGTAGGCGGGCGGGCCGATGACCGGCTCGAAAGCCCTCCCACACAGAAACTTTAACAGTCCAAAAACATATCACACATTTACCCCTACACTCCATTTGACGTCTATATAGGTACCGATATATGGCTTACCCCTTCGATCGAGGCCTCAGGTGCCCGCCCGGGCCATAGTGCCCCTCGCGGTCCGGGGTCCCATGGTCCCCCTCGGTCTCTGTACAAGTCTCGCCGGGGGGAGGGGGCGTTGCGGGGTCTGGCGCCGGCCGGGGGGGGTCTGAGCCAAAATTTTGGGAGGGGGTCCGGCACTAAAAAACGCTCAAAAATGGAAAAAAATCGCAATTTTTGGGCCAAAAATCGCTAATTTGGGCTGAATAACAGCTAAAAAGTGCTGTTTTACCGGCGATTTTGGTAATTTTTGTGTCTGAAATTGCAAAAAATCGCAAAAATTTGCTCAAAAATTGCTTGCCAGAAAAATCGGAGGGGGGTCGGAAAAATCGTCTCGGTCTCGAGGGGGGTCCCTATCTGGGGGGGGGTCTGGCCTAAGTCGGGTGGGGGGCAGACCCCCTGTTACATGTATGCCTGAGGCCTCGATCGAAAGGGTACCATATATGGTACCACCTGAGGCCTCGATCGAAAGGGTACCATACATGGTACCGGTACCATATATGGTACCGCTTCCATATATGGTACCGTTTCCATATATGGTACCGGTACCATATATGGTACCACCTGAGGCCTCGATCGAAAGGGTACCATATATGGTACCGGTACCATATATGGTACCCCTTATGATTTGATCGAAGGGGTACCATATATGGTACCTGTTACCATATATGGTACCACTTGAAGGTGTACCTGTGAAGGTATTTTGAGACCAAGACAGCATATCGGGAGAAAAGTGCGTGAAACAGCTATGAAACGGAACGATTATCACATTTTCGGAATCCTTAGCATGCAATCAATCACTCTATGGGTAAATAGACGCGCAGTTCAATTATTTGGTCAGCTTATACCAGAAAAACTGCCAAGAAGTAGTCGAAAAAGCCAGATGGCCGGAACATTTTGGCCAGGCGCACCCCACACAGTTACCGCAGCCTATCATTTTGCACACCGCCGAATGCGCACGGACGTGGGCCATCGTTTGGTGGCACACCCATTCTCCTAAGTGCTTATACAAAAGAGTTATGTGCCGAAAACCCAGTAAAATCTATGATAAAAGCGGACAAAATCCAAAAATGCAAAAGACCTCAGAAGAAAATTTTATGCTGGGAGGTCATGCTCTATACCGATCGAAAGCTCTCAGTCCGCTCTACAAATCGTATTCAAGACATGTTGAAATTTCGTCCTCATTTCTCCGAAATTCGCGCATTTCTGCAGTGTTTGTGGTGACTGTTTTTAGGCCAGGGCAGCATATCAGGGTAAAAGTGCGTGAAACAGCTACGAAACGGAACGATAGTCACATTTTCGGAATCCTTAGCATCCAACCAATCATTCTATGGATAAATCGACGTGCAGTGTTCAATCATTAGTTCAGCCTACCAGAAAAACTGCCAAGAAGTAGTTGAAAAAGCCAAATGGCCGGAACATTTCGGCCAGGTGCACCCCACGCAGTGACCGCAGCCTATCTTGTTGCACACCGCCGAATGCGCACGGACGTGGGCCATCGTTTCGTGGCACACCCATTGCCCTACGTGCTCATACGAAAGAGTTATGTGCCGAATACCCCGTAAAATCGATGATAAAAATCGGACAAATTCCAAAAATGCAAAAGACCTCAGAAGAAAATTTTATGCTGGGAGGTCATGCACTATACCGATCGAAAGCTCTCAGTCCGCTCTACAAATCGTATTCAAGACATGTTGAAATTTCATCCTCAGTTCTCAGAAATTTGCGTGTTTTTCTGGAGCTATAATTGAGGGTTGCTGACCAATGCACAGTTGATGGGCAAAAAGAGGCATAAAACAGGTACGAAACGGAAGTGTGAGTACAGTTTCGGAATCCTGAGATTGTTAGCTATCGTTTGGTGGGTGAGCCGCCGCGATTAGAGCAAGTGTATGGGCGACAGCCGTCAAAACCTGTCGAAAAATCAGTCAGAAAATGCAGCATTTTTGACCCAATTTTTGAATGGTCGTCGTTCTGGCGTATGAGCCCGCGGAACAATGCGGTTTCCACGGCTGGATTGCCCACGCAATCATCTGTGCAATGCGCCATTAGCTGGCCCTCTAGCTTGAAGGGTGCCAGAACGGTGCGCACGTTTGTCAGATGTTGCATCGGCACTACTTTTGCTAGGCAGAAAAATTTGAATTTAGCGCCAACCAATAGACATAAAAAGGCTGGAGTTATTGTGTTTGAAAGCTCGCCGCAAACCACGTCGAATGCTGGGAGGCCCATTCCTGTGCCCATTTTCCCTCAAAAGTTATAGGCGCTTGACGAAGTGGCGCCCATCATATTTTGGAAAAGTCCGTCGTGCGACCCCCCCAGTACCATATAAGGAAGTGGTACCATATATGGTACCACTTGAAGGTGTACCGGTACCATATATGGTACCGTTTCCATATATGTGTACTGATACCATATATGTTGTTATTTCCCTGACTGTTTAATAGATCCAAATTGGCCAGTTTAGAACGAAAGTTTGAGACCGACCGTGAGTTTACAATATCCGATGAAAGATTGTTCCACAACGGAACAACCCGACAGGCGAAGAAGTTTTTGCGCAGCTCAAGGCGTGTATGCGTTACATAATTTTTTTGGTTACGACCCCTGGTCGGGGCAGTTGGGGCAAAGGCAAAAAAGTCTTCCCTCGGAAATCCACCAGACCATTAACAATCTTGAAGACCATAATCAGATCACGCACCATTCTACGTTCTTCTAAGGGTTTAATTTTAAGTATATGTAAACGCTCTGGATAGGAGACATTAGCCAAACCAGGCAAACGGCGAGTGAACAATCTCTGAACTCTCTCAACCAGATCGATATCAGCCAGCAAATATGGGTTCCAAACCTCTGAGGCATACTCCAACTTAGACAGCACGAAAGTTTTATACATTTGAAGCAGAAAATCGGTATTTCTCGAATGAAAAACTTTGAAGATTAAGTTTAGGGGGCATGCAAAAATTACGTAATGGCAAGAGGGGGGAGGGGGGTTCACCAAAAGATTACTAATCATTATGGTGAGGGAGGGGGGTGCAGTGTTGTTCCCAGTAAATTTACTGAGTAAAAGTTACTCGGTACTTAGTTATTTTGAATTAAAGTAAGTACTTTTACTTACCGGTAAAAATTTTTCTTAATTTTACTTACTGAATACCGAGTTTCAATTTTGAATTACTCAATTAGAAAAACATTCGGTAAACTCGGTACTTGGTAATTTACTGAGTTGTTTACTGAGTAAAAGCTTCTGCAATAGGTAGCTCATAGCATCTGTGCAGAAAATATGCGGTTTTTCTTTTGCTAATCGATCTGCTAACGACGAAACACAACGGGCGGAGAGGCCAAAATCGAGGCACACTTGGGCGTGGTTTTTGCTTAGCCGCCCCATTGCTAGCTAGCCAATAAACGTGAAACAGAGGCGGCCCTTGCGCGTCGCTGTTGAGCTATTGAATACCAAAAACAAGCGCTAATCCGCCAGACGCTGCTATTAATGAAAGACACTGGATTGACGCACAGGTGCTGCTTGAGATGGCTCTCTATTGAGCGCTGCCTAGTAAAGTTTGGCCGGTCCGCATGTCAATCAAATGGTCGCCTGCTAGCCATTGGCCGGCGCGATCCCAAATGATCCCAAAAACGCTCGCTAAGTGTGCCTAGATTTTGGCCTCTGCGCCCGTTGTGAAAATACACAATTTTTGCCAATTTTTTTTGCAATTTTCACGGCTTGTTACATAACCTAAGCTTTGTTTGCGCGGTAGAGTTGCTATAATGAGGCGCGAAGACTATAGAAGTAGAAACTATATCTACCGGAGAGTGCTGCATTGTGTACCCGGGTACACTAACCAGCACTTAGCACTTTCCGCAACAAAAATGAGATCCAGATAGTGTACCCGGTCGGTACACTAACTGGCACTTAGCCAAATCATGTTAAACTGCTTGTTTTCACGATTTCTGAGCAAAAATGCAATTTTCCAATCGAGATTACTGTTTCTGCCATGAAAATGAGAGTGGTTGGTCAAAGTTTCCATTCTTGTGAGGTTTGTAGTATCAGTAAAAACGGGTGAAAATTCGCAAAAAATATACGTAGACCTGCTTTAAATCTACCATAATGTTGGAAATTTTGGACACCCATGACATAAAATCTGTCTCCAAATAGTGTACCCAGGGTACACAATCTGGCACTAAGTGCCAGTTAGTGTACCCGGATATGCTATCTGGAGGGGTACCCTATGCAGCACTCTCCGGTAGTAGCTAAAAGCTATATTTTGATTGACGTTTTTTGCATCAGTCTCATGAACTGTGAGGAAATGGCGAAAATTAGAACAGATCTTCACTTTCCGGTTTGGCCAGGCCAGGCCAGATTTTGCAAATATAGCCACATCCTCTAGTCACTATGTATAGTGTGCAAATTTTAAGGCTTTCCACACATGCTAATTAGCATAAATAATACATAACGTGAAATAACACAAAACACGATTAAAATTCCGAAAAATCGAGCTACATGTACATTATCTTAAACTCATCAATCAGCACTGAAAAAGGATTCTAGTAGCTCAAAGCCATATCAGGTAAATATTTTCAGATAAATTGTAGATTTCTGAATTTTGAAGGTTTTACCGAGTTTACTGAATTGTTTACTGAGTACTTACCGGGTTTTCTTTGAAAAACCCAGTACTTACTCGTACTTACTGAATTTCAAAAAATCTGGATTTACTTACTGAATACTTACCGAGTTTTAGAAATTTGAGCTAGGCACAACACTGGGGGGGTGACGACTTCATTACGTAATTTTTTTAAAGTGCAGAAATCACTAAGTGCTCATAATTTTAATTGTTTTTACATACACTACATGTACATGTAGTCTCGATTTGAAGCCATTGGGCTTACATTTTCTGAATTTCACTTAGATGGACGCTTAGATTAGAGAATAGCTATGTTTAAAGTCAAGGCTTTCCAATTTTTCAAATGCTAAATGGCAACAGTGACTTTTGACATATGTGTGATAAGAGTTTATAAGGGTATACCACTTACCGACTCGGTCTTTTACAGGGTTCATGCGGCTTTTTCAGAGCAAAATTTCCTGACCAAAGTCAAATTTCCCTGTCCAATCAGAGTGAGAACATTCTAACAAGGGTGAGAAGTTTTTAAAAATTGGCTCTGAAAAACGCATTTAAACGGTATTCTGAGGGTAAAATTTACAGTTGTAGTAGCTGTGGAAAGTCAAAACTCACATTTTCAAAAGGGTGGCGAGAGATGATTCTATTGCTATCAATTTTTTCCCTGACCGGACGCCAAATTCCCTGAATTTTCCCTGAAATTTTTAAAATTCCCTAACTTTGCATGACTCCCTGACTTTTTGGGTCCCGCACGAACTCTGTTTTATGACCATCGATCATCAGTCAAGTGATATGGCAGCGCAGCCCTAAAATCAATGATAAAACACTTTGTTTTCAACTTTAACAAAAAGCCACCCAATGATGGCTTCTATGTAAAACTAAGACTATGCGTACATGTATGTATGTAGTTGTAGCTCATCAATAAAGAAAACGAAGAAAATTATCAATTGTTACTGTATACAGATGTTATTTGGGGGGTAGCCAAATTATTACGTAATTAGGGGAGGGGGGTCAGAAAATTATTACGGGGGATTATCCGGGGGGAGGGGGGTCCGAAAATGGGCAAGAATACCATACGTAATTTTTGCACGCCCCCTTACTACTTGAAAACCAGAGTGAGCAATCCGTTGGCAATGAGCAGAAAACTTGAAATCTGACGTGATTGTAATACCCAGATCTACAACGCTTGTACACACAGGGATAACATGTCCTACAGTGGGAAAATATCGAAATTTTTAAAACATATTAATATAACTATACATATATGTTTCTCGCCAATCAAACATATAAATACCACATATAGTTATATGTTTCTGAAAATTGAATATGCACATATTTTTAAACATAAAACATATTTGTGTAAAAGTCGTTTATTCACTTATATTTTGTCTTAATTTTCGATAATTCAAACTTGAGATTCTGAATTTCCTGTTTAAAACGGGTTGCAACAATTTAGATAGCATACTCAGATTCAATAAGTTTAAGTGAAAGTCAGATTTTGGAAAAGTTTACTGTCAAACAGCAACCAAAAGTCTTGAAATCATGAATTCCTATAGCAAAAATATGAATATGTTTCCAGAAACATATTGGCCTCAAAACATATAAATACAAAACATATTTGACATGCAAACATATTGAGAAACATAAACATATATGTTTTCCCAAAAACAAACATATTTATGTTTTAAAACATATACATAAAACATATATGTTTCCCACAGTAACATGTCCGCCTAACTCATACTCAGTGAGAGCATTGCCATAGCCTAGATGCAACACCGAACACTTCTGTATGGCTATATCTAACTGCATACGTTTAGCCCATGCGTGAACTCGATTCAAATCGTTTCTTAAGCTATAGTTCAAGGATCGTCTTTCTACTGCAAAATACAGCTTTGCGTCATCAGCGTACAATTTTAACTGTGAAGACTGCACTACTGAGCCAAGGTCGTTCATATAAACAAGGAAAAGCACTGGACCAAGCAAGCTACCCTGGGGTACACCGGAAGTAACAGGTTTAAAGTCAGAGACGAAACCATCCAAGCCTACGTATTGCTGTCGACCTTCTAGATAGGAACGCAGCCAGTTCAAAAAATTTCCTTCTACAGCTATGCTTTTCAGTTTGCAGAGCAATTTAGGGTGAGAAACACTATCAAACGCTTTTGCGATATCCAAATAAATTACATCTATAGTTTGTTTGGCATCTAACATCCTAGACCAATCATTTAAACAACACAAAAGCTGGGTTACGGTAGATCGATTACTTAGAAAACCGTGTTGGGCATCAGAGATGATTTTATTACATTTTAAAAAGTTGACCAGTTTTTCTCTAACTATAGATTCGAGGACTTTACAGGAGCACAGAGTAAGCTGATAGGTCGAAAATTTTTAACAGTGGAATGACTTCCTTTCTTATGCTGGCTGAGTGCTGAGGCTTAGGCTGAGTGCTGAGGCCGGCTGCACGTGCGAGGCTGCCTATGCAGCTCGCTTGCCGGTCGGAGCGGCACGTTTTTATTTTCACTGTTTCCCGCAAACCGATTGCAGTTCTATTTTGTCTGAAGCTGAGTCAATATTTATGGCAACCGTATCCTAATTTCTGAGCTGTATCATTACTGGAATCGGGAGAAATCGTTGCTTTTCGATTCGGCTGGCTGTCCTCTCTTTTACATTATTGCCTCAAGTGAATACGTGTGCTGTGTGCTGATTGGCTGATCGCGACACAAGCCCGGTCTGTTCTGACGTTATCTATCGATCGCTGCGCATCAGCCATGGCAGCAGTCAATGTCTTAATGCCCGAGCCAACTTTACTGGACTTGGCAGAGAAAACTAGACAACACAGAAAGCAATTGAAGGTAGCATCTTTGAACATTCGTTCCTTGCGTCTGCCGAAATTAGAGATCTACTGCTTCGAGACATTGAGCTGGACGTCCTGCTACTGCAGGAAACGTGGCTAGATTTAGACGCTAATGTACACGACCTATGTATACTTGGTTTCGAACTTTTGTGCAATTCAAGAGAGGGGACGCAAAGAGGTGGTGGAACGGCCGCCTACGTACATACGCTTTTGCGGCCAGAGCTGTACAACGAGCTTACTGTATGTGCCCCAGGCGTAGCTTGCGAGCAATTGTGTGTCAGATTACAGGTGAAGAAAAATTCTTCTCCTATTTTTCTACTCAACTGTTATCGACCACTGCTCTCTCCACTCGAATCAGCTCTGACTGAAATCAATCGTGCTGCTGAGCACTTATCTACGCTCAACAAAATGTTCGTCATCTATGGAGATTTTAATTGCGATCTCAGCAAAGATGTGCAGTGCGTGCAAGTTGTTTTTGCTCAAAACGCCCTCAGTCAGCTTGTGCATCAGTACACCCATTTAGCTATGAGAGAAGATGAGAGCATGAGGCACACACTCATTGACTGGGTGGTCGCTCCTGACTCAGTCAACATGATTGACACCAATGGTTACATCTCTGGTGTCAGCGATCATTGTCTTATCTACTCTGCTCTCAACCTGCATCATCATTACCCGAAATGGACTTTCAAACTGGTACGAAAGTACCGCGGAATCAACGCCGATGCGTTCTGTACTGATCTGGCCAATGCAAACTGGGTTCCTGTGCTCAATGCTTTGCGCGCCGAAGACAGTAACAAAGCTTGCACGGCACTTGCTGAGTTGCTTCAGTCTGTCCTAAACGCTCACGCACCAGAGCGAAAAGTCCGGGTACAGTATGGTATGTACCCATGGATTACAGCTGAAATACGAGCCTGGCAATCGTTTAGAGACCAAATGCTCAAGAAAGCTGTGCATTCACACAGCGTGCAAGATTGGGAGGAATATAAAAGGATTAGAAACTTCGCCCAGTCTCTCATCAGAGAAGCGAAAGAAGACCATTACAGGAGCAAATTTGCCGAGTGCAAAACGAACAGTAGCCGTCTTTGGCAGACAGTTCGTGAATTACTCCCAAATAGAGCACCTCCTGTTCCGTCTGCTGGCTCAGATGCTGACCGCGAACACGCCATCTGCTTTAATGATTACTTCGCTTCAGTAGGCGCTGATACTGCAAAAGAAGCATTCGCCAACCACAACATCGCTCCAGAGAATGCAGCAGAAAGCGTAGTAGAGTCAGAGACAAGGTTCCTTTTCCAGGAAATCAGCCATCATGAATTTGAGAAAATCGTACAAAGCTTACCAAACTTCAAATCTCCAGGAATCGATGGAGTAAATGGGTTCATTGCAAAAATGGCCATGCCAGTGATTTCTGACATGCTCTACCGAATTTTCAATCTCTCTCTCAGAACTGGAGTCTTCCCAGATAAGTGGAAAGAAGCCGTGATTACTCCCATACATAAGTCAGGCAAGATGGATGTGCCAGGCAATTTCCGGCCTATTTCGCTTCTCCCTGTGTTTGGCAAAGCCCTTGAGCGTGCAGCTTACAATCAGCTTTACCAACATTTCACTACGTTTGCCACCGAAAATCAATTCGGTTTCATGAAAGGAAAATCTACCGAGCTTGCTCTACTCAAAGTGACCAATCAGATACAGAAGGACATAGCGCTTAAGAAGCTAACAACGCTCGTGCTGCTGGATCTGTCGAAAGCATTTGACTGCATTAACCACGATCTGCTACTGGCAAAGATGAGCAGATACGGTATCAAAGGAAATGAACTAGCTTGGTTCTGTTCGAACCTTGCTGGACGAACGCAGAGGGTCCGAGTTGGCTGTGAGCTCTCGCCTCCAGTCCCCGTGACAACTGGTGTTCCTCAGGGGTCAGTTCTGGGCCCGCTGCTGTTTCTGATCTTCATTAACGACCTGCAGTCAGTTGTTCAACATTCAGATGTCACTCTGTTTGCGGATGACACACAGCTGAGCCTTAGCTACAGACCAGTGTGGTGCATTTTGAAATTCTGAAACTAGGTAAAGTAATTCTAGGTAAAATGCTCAGACCACAAACTAGGTAAAGTAATACTAGGTAAAATGTTCGGGCTGGAAACTAGGTAAAGTAATACTAGGTAAAGCCATTGAGAACTAGGTAAAACTAGGTAAACCATTCAAATTATTAAGAGCCGGTTTCTCTAGGAATCGACTTTTGCTCCTTAACCTCAGGACAAATCTCAACTTTTTGTCTCCGATTTGGCTGAAATTTCATATTTTGGTTTAATTTGACCTAAAAAGACATTTTATCACCTTTCCGGCCATTTTTCAGTGGGTCACTTTTTCGACCCTCTCTCAGATTTCGAGTCATAACTCGGGACCAAATGATCGTAGGAACTTGCGAATTGTATATTTAGAATCAGAAAATTATTCTATTTCAAATGATGCCCTACTCGACTAGATTTCTGACAAAAAATTTTTTTCGAATCCTTTCTGGGCCCGATTTCACCCCCGCACTGTCAATAGTTCAACTGTTTTATTTCATGGAAATGTAGCGCTATGTTTTTGCTTTCGATTAAACAAAAAAATCGAAAAAAAATGTACGTCAAATCGAGTTTTTGGGCCTTGAAAGTTGAAAATCAAAAAAATTTTCCTTATAATGGGTTGCGCACTATAAACAACACAACTTGGTCAGTTTTGAATCGAATTCGAAGATCTTTGGCACACGTATTGTACTGGTCATCTTGCACATAGCGCACAAACCTGGTCCTGGTTGCCGCTGTTTTATGCTTATTATGTTTATCATTTTCAGTTTCGCAAACAATTTCTCGGTTTCATTTGATGTTTTCCATGATGGGCGTCCGAATTGTCTTTTTGAAAGGAATTAGAGCTGGAAATCGGGCCGGCCCAACCCAAGCAATGCCTAAGTGATGGATAGTTGGAAACTTTTGCATTGAATAAACATTCTGCTTACTTGGTACTTACAAGAAATAAGCATCAATTAGCATTGTGCACTATAACGAATATTTACAGAGACTGCTTAGACTCTGTTACTCTCTTGTTATTTGTTTTCTCCTTGAGCAATGCCATGTAAGATTTGCGTAAGTGTGCATGTGAACAGAGTAAAATAAACATTATTGATCCTGGCCGCTGTGGGATGGTGACTGTAAAACTCGTCATCTTGACTCAACTATTGACGTATGTACGTATGCAAGCTATAGTTTGTTCAAACAACACGGTTCTTCAAAATGAGTGTATAAAACTTTCCCTTACAATCTGATCAATTCTGCCACTCTACGCAAATCTGTCCAAAATCAGGTCTCCCTTTGTCCAAAGAATTCTACGACACTTAGCTGCTTTCCTTTCTCAAAACTAAATCTTTCAAAAAGTAGCTTTCGCTTCCAAAGGATTCTGGCACTCTTTAGGCAAATCTTGCAAAAAACAACCTTCGCTTCCAAAGGATTCTGGCACTCTTTAGATAGAGCAATTACATTAACAGTCATACATACAAATAACATAACAAACAAAACAATAACTACCAACGCCTAACACACCTATACACGCCCCCCCCCCCCCCAGACGCAAAAAGATCCAGAATGGATTTTGCCGCCGTGCGCCCGCTTGCAGTTACGGCAAGGCATGCAGAAGGGGCGGCGCATTATGCAAATAATCGCCGGATGCATCACAAACTCAGAGGACGATTAACCACTCAAAGCCTAATAAAACGAGAGCCGACCAAGAGATCGCACACAACCGAATCAAAATTAGGCCCCGACTCAGAGAAAACCAGGGTGCTAGAGATGTAAGCAGGTACAAGCACTACAACACCACCACAACGCTTCTCTGACGATACACCACAACTAATCTGTAAGTGTGTGTCGTTGATTGAAGTTGTAGGCTTGTAGGCTAGGCGGCAGGCTGCGCCCTACTTGTTCTCGCCAAGGATGAGGCAGCTGCTGTAGGACACGATAGTAGTGTTAGTAGAGCCCTGGACGGGCCGGGCCGCCCGACGGGGATTTTAGCTGGGCCGGGCCGGGCCGGGCCGCAAAAATTGTGTTTTCAAGCCGGGCCGGGCCGGGCCGGTGTTTACTTGATTAAAGAAATTTGACCATTCTCATCAATGTACATACATACAATCAGCGCCCAGGTGTTTTACTGAAGAAAGGCGCC